>JAMPIV010022460.1:0-306684 GCA_024509875.1 Oreohelix idahoensis | reverse complement strand
CAAGTTTTTCAGATGTAAATCTTCCTCTTCCAATGATCCCACTTCATTCTAGTGAATCATGGAAGAACGTTACTGTCTCTCCCGATTTGTCTCTAGGAGAACAGCGACAAGTTTCAACTATGTTGCAAACATTTCAGGATGTACTCACTGACATCCCTGGACAAACTCATGTCATTAAACATGACATTGTTCTAACTGACCATACTCCTATTAGGGTTAGACCTTATCCTATCCCTATACATTTTCAAGCACAGGTCGAGAAAGAGTTGGATGAGATGATAGATTTGAAAATAATCGAACCATCCACCTCTGCATACTCTTCGCCAATGGTTATTGTTCGGAAAAAAGACAATAACATACGTCTTTGCGTTGACTATCGCAAATTGAATCAAGTAACGAAGTTCGATGCCGAACCTATGCCTTTACTGGAAGAGCTACTTACTCGACTCTCCAAATCTCATTTTTTCACAAAACTTGATTTGTCTAAAGGATATTGGCAAGTTCCTTTATCTGAACGCGCCAAACCTCTCACGGCTTTTTCAACACCTAGAGGTTTGTTCCAATGGAATTTTATGCCTTTCGGTCTTATGAACGCACCAGCTACATTCGTACGCATGATGCGCCGAATCCTATCTTATCGGTCAGATGTCATTGCATATCTAGACGACATCTGTCTTTTCAGCGATACTTGGGAAGATCACTATTCAGGGTTAGATGAATTGCTGTCTACTTTGCGCGAGCACAACCTGACAGCGAAACCCTCTAAAGCCTATATTGGTTTTAGCGAAATTTCTTTCCTAGGCCACCGAGTTGGTCATGGTTTCCTAAAGACAGAGGACCATAATACTAGTAAGATACTTAACATCTCTATCCCTAAGACTAAAAAACAGGTGAGAAGTCTGTTAGGTCTTATTCAATTTTATGACAGATTCATTCAGAATCTATCCTCTATCATGGCACCTCTTTCTACACTTTTAAAGAAAGGTTCGCCTAATATGGTCCACTGGTCTCAGGAATGCCAATGCTCTTTGGATAAAATTAAAACATTGTTTTCAACACCACCTATTTTAGTGTTACCTACTAAAGATAAGACATTTGTTCTTCGTAGTGATGCTTCATCCACTGGGATTGGAGCGGCACTAATGCAAGAGTACTCTGGAACTCTGCATCCTGTAATGTATATTTCCAGAAAACTTAATGCGGCAGAAAGGAATTATTCGGTTTTAGACCGTGAGCTATTAGCTATGGTTTGGTCGATCCTCAAACTACAGAGATTCCTTCTAGGCGCACATTTTCATAGTAGAAACCGACCAAAAAGCTCTTACTGCTATACAGAGTAAGAATTTGAAGAGCTCGAGGTCTACTCGATATGCAATTGCTCTTCAACCTTTTCATTTCTCTGTGCGAGCTATTCGTGGATCAGATAATGTGATGGCAGACATTCTGTCAAGATGCCCACATGATTCCACATAACTATTAGGTCTTAGACTTCTTGATATGTCTAGTTTATAATAGTTCCTTTCTATATCAAGATAGATACACATTTGTAATTTAATAATATAATGATTGTATCACTACTTAGCGGTTCATTGATGTTTATTCACCGCTGTGCTTTGATGATTTTTCTTCATAAATCATAAATTTAAGATATCTAATACGAAATTATGGTATGAAATTTTTTAGGCATTGTGTAATTGCCAGAATTGTATTATACTTTGATGACACCTTCCTGGAAAAAATTTACTTGTAGAGAAATAATTTCTCTTAGTTTATGAGATACATTCTCACCAGTCGCTCCATAAGTCGACTTAGCCTCATATTAGGCGTTATATTTATTCCTGATATTTTCATCTGCGCATTATTCATGCGTTGTGAGCCTATTGTACGTTGCTCCTAGATGTATTTAAAAAAAAAAAAAAATGTTCCATTTTTTTTTTCCCGGGAGGTGTGGTAAGACTGTTACGTGCAGTCTTTGATATCTTACAATATAATACATTTGTATGCTTGTTATGTTCGCAAATATTTTGTAAACAAAATAGATACTTTTTAGTGCTTAAGGAAAAGTCATTATTGAGTTACTTCCCTTGAAAGGAGTGTCGTCACTTTCGATCGAACTCCGCGGATGAATCCAGTTTTACTGCGATTTATTCTTTGTTTGGGTAGAAATAGATTGTTCTTGCTTCAGTGTATCTATGGCCTGAATTTATGTGTATTGTTTGTCTGGGTAGGACGAGTCTGTCTTATATCTGAATATCTTTGCATGTCTAAGTCGAACTATATGGTCTTTTGTCGCTAGAAAGGTCAAAGGGCTGTTCGGCGGATGTGTCGCTAGAGAGGTGTGATTTGGCTTCGCTCTGATGATGGGGGCTGTGGTTTTTTTTAATCGGCTTGTCGCCGGAAAAAGTGATCGATATATGTGTAGGGGAAAGTGATAGTAGTTTTAGACCTATCGTGTATGCTTTACCCCAGTGTTTATTTTGATTGCCAAGGGGATGGCAGAATCATATTTCTGATACCAAGGTAACAAAAGCACTTCTTATGAACTCTTGCTAAGCCACCGTTTTTCGATAGACACGATTTGTACGTCTGAGGGAATATTTAACGAGATGAAGATGACATTCATTTCTAGCAGCACTATATCTTGTATGATGAAGTCAATTGTATCATGATAGAATCTACAGAGCAATGAGAACATTTAATGAATGACTAACTTTCATACAGATTCATTGTCTGTATCCAAACGTGAGTGACAGCTCACGAGAGAAGCCATCTTGTATCCAAATATTTTGTGACTTTCAAGAAGAGAAAGGGATGCCCCGTATTATCGCTTGATGAGTCCAGAGATCACTGCTACACATGAGAACCCATTACTAGCGGTTCAATATGATTATATGAAAAAATATGTGCTGATCATTATTTAAAGGAATCTTCGCTAGACGAGGTTAGGTCTAGAAGCCATCTTGAATATTGTTTATAAACTGACGTGCTTTTGTCAGTAAACTCAGATGATATATATATATATATGGGCAATACTGAGTGCTTGTCTACTGACAGTCCATTATGCTATTATTCTACATGAGTGCCCATGTATCATTGCAAGACCATTTATCCACTGTACCATGATGTATTATGCCAACCTGTGATTTGTCAATGTATCCGTGCTGTCGAGTGTGTACGTCCAATTAAACTGTAGCAAAGGTACACAGTCGTTGGTGTCGATGACTTCCAGCCATACATGAGTGAAAGAAAAAGACCAATTGTCAACACCACGAACTCTTCTTATCATTCGCGTATTACACTCTCACTTCATGCTTACACACCCCTGCGTAGGTCGAGTTGACATTCCATATTCAAACCACGAGCAACACTCTGACGAGTCTTTAACACTGGAGCTTCCAAACATCCTCTTAACACCGTGGTCCTGTACACAGTTGATGTCAGCAGGAAAAATAAATAGATAACAACAACCCAATACATCTATTTAACACTGATGTTCTAACACAGCCATTCAACACTGGTGGACATCATTAATGAAAAAAGGAGGTTTATAAAAGTATAAATCAATAAAACAGTGCAATATGAGCAGCAATACGCAACCTCTGAGGGAAACAAAAGAGAAGTACAACAGGAGTTGATAATAAGATAGAACAACAGGAGTTGATGATAAGATAGGACAACAGGAGTTGATGATAAGATAGGACAACAGGAGTTGATGATAAGATAGGACAACAGGAGTTGATGATAAGATAGGACAACAGGAGTTGAAATAAGATAGGACAACAGGGGTTGATGATAAGATAGGACAACAGGAGTTGATGATAAGATAGGACAACAGGAGTTGATGATAAGATAGCACAACAGGAGTTGATGATAAGATAGAACAACAGGAGTTGATGATAAGATAGGACAACAGGGGTTGATGATAAGATAGGACAACAGGAGTTGATGATAAGATAGGACAACAGGAGTTGATGATAAGATAGGACAACAGGAGTTGATGATAAGATAGAACAACAGGAGTTGATGATAAGATAGGACAACAGGAGTTGATGATAAGATAGGACAACAGGAGTTGATGATAAGATAGGACAACAGGAGTTGATGATAAGATAGGACAACAGGAGTTGATGATAAGATAGAACAACAGGAGTTGATGATAAGATAGGACAACAGGAGTTGATGATAAGATAGGACAACAGGAGTTGATGATAAGATAGAACAACAGGAGTTGATGATAAGATAGGACAACAGGAGTTGATGATAAGATAGGACAACAGGAGTTGATGATAAGATAGGACAACAGGAGTTGATGATAAGATAGAACAACAGGGGTTGATGATAAGATAGGACAACAGGGGTTGATGATAAGATAGAACAACAGGAGTTGATGATAAGATAGAACAACAGGAGTTGATGATAAGATAGGACAACAGGAGTTGATGATAAGATAGAACAACAGGAGTTGATGATAAGATAGAACAACAGGAGTTGATGATAAGATAGGACAACAGGAGTTGATGATAAGATAGAATAACAGGGGTTGATGATAAGATAGAACAACAGGAGTTGATGATAAGATAGGACAACAGGAGTTGATGATAAGATAGGACAACAGGAGTTGATGATAAGATAGAACAACAGGAGTTGATGATAAGATAGGACAACAGGAGTTGATGATAAGATAGGACAACAGGAGTTGATGATAAGATAGAACAACAGGAGTTGATGATAAAATAGAACAACAGGAGTTGATGATAAGATAGGACAACAGGAGTTGATGATAAGATAGGACAACAGGAGTTGATGAAAAGATAGAAGCTGTTTATGACACTCATGGGAACCGTTGTTGTTGTTTAACTAGTGCTGCTGAGCTTTTCGCTCTTTTGCAGCTAAGACCAAGCTGAAGACTCCCTGGTATTATCTACGCCAGGGGTCGGCAAACTTTTAGTAGTGTCGTGCCGAAGTAATGTTGCAAAGTCACTCAGCGTGCCAACCTAAGTCCACCATACTTTTATATACAACAATTATTGAAACAATTTAAAAAATTTAAGTTCTGAACACATTACTTTGAAATTTTATAATAAAATTGCCATATGTATATTTTGTTAAGACAGAAAGTCCAATAGTTTGAAGAACAAAACAATTAAATAAACCAAACATAAAACACGTTATTAAAATTTTAATATGAGTAATCATTGATTATTATTGATCTGAGTCATTAATAAATTAATGGGACCCGTGTCCTTGCTTCTCCTTGGTTAATTGTTCAATATCAGGTGTGTATTTTGTCAGTTTCAGCTTCACACAGGCTTCTGAATGCACAGGTGTTAGGCGACTTCTCTGTCAACATAAAACAGCTTTCATGTGTGAGAAAATTTTTTCACATGTATAAGTTGACCCAAAAGCCGAAAGTAGAGCAAATGCAACTTTCTTCAAACAGGTGAACGCTTCAGGCAGGGATGTCTAGCTGTTGAGGATGGCAGCTGACTTTTCCAAGCAGCTTCCTTCAAGAGTTTTTCGCAATTCTACAAATTTTATCGTCCATAACTCTGATGCCTTGAATTCGATCTGTTGCATTTCAAAATTGTCAACATCTATCCACTCGAAAAGAGAAAGGTCAAATGGGATGTTAGTATGATCAATTAAGTCGGGCTTGATGAGGTAAGAAAACATGGGCCCGTGAATTTTGAAGTCTTGACCTCGTTTAGCAAACTCTCCTTTGAGCGCTTCAACGTACTTCTGAAGCTCATCTCTGTTGACAGTAAATCGATTTGAATGAGCCTTTACGTTTGGAAAGTACGTGTATGTGTTAGTGGTAATATCTCTGCAAAATGTGTCTAATTTTGACGCAAATCCTTTCCAGTGCTCAAAAAGATCAAGTACTGTTTGACCCTGCCCTTGTAAACGCAAGTTTAATTCATTCAGATTTGTAGTTATGTCAGCCAGAAACATCAGCTTGCACAGCCAGTCCTCGTCCTTCAATTCCGGGAAATGTTGTTCTTTTTCATCAAGAAACACCTTGATTGCTTCTAGACATGATATAAATCTGTTCACAACATTACCTCGACTAAGCCAACGAACATTGCTGTACAGCGAGAGGTCCGCGTATGCGCTCTCCATTTCTTGTAGAAGAAACTTGAATTGCCTGTGGGTCAATGAAGAGTGAGAAACTATGAAGTTAACTATCTTGACAACAGTGTCCATTACAAGAGTTATAATGTCCTCTCCCTTGGCTGTACCATCAAAAGGTATCAAGCAGCACAGTTCTTCATAAATACGGTCGTTGTCACAATATCGCGCAACTATAGCTAGGCGCGTCACGTCATTCACATCGACACTTTCGTCAAGAGCGACACTAACTACAACAGCTTGTTGTAACCCGGTTGTTTGTTTTACCGTTACATTTTCAGCCATACTCCGAGACAGTATTGTTTCTTTATTTGGTAAATCACTAAAAAAAATTTCAGCACTGCTCAAAAAAGTTTCCTTGATGTATTCTCCATCTGTGAAAGGTTTGCCCTTCGAAACCACACACTGTGCAATTTTGTAACTACATTCGGTAGCTTTATTTTTGGTTCCAATTACTTGACTAAAAATACTACTTTGTTTTTTGTAGCCAGAAACAGCCATACTACTTTGTTTTTTGTAGCCAGAAACAGCCATTTTTATGGCTTCACTTTTCTCCTCAGAGTTTTTAAACATGGACTGATGTTTGGTTTGATAGTGTCTTTGTACACTTGACGTACGGTACATGACACTTTCATTACATAAAGCACAAACAGCACGATCCTTTTGTTGTATGAATTCATATTCGTTTGTCCAAAAGTCTTGAAACGAACGTATATCCAGTTTTTGTCTTTTTTTAGTCATTTTAACGGCACCGTATTACTTAATAACAACACCAACTTTTGTGCTGCGGTCAACGGACTATACGGGCATGAGTATGCGACAGCCGGGAGAACTGTAGAGATGGTGGTGGTCGGAAGAGAGGGGAAGGATAGGACGGAAATATAACTTCGTCGAGGTCAGTCATTGTTGCTCCAAACTCACACTGGGAGTCAAAAACTGCGAGCGAAAACGAAATAAATACGCTCGTCCTGGCGCTAGCCAGACACTATTGCGTAATTATGATATTACGTCTCCGCTTGCCCGTCAAAATTTGCTTGGGATTCTTTTCAAGAATCTCATCCTGCAAACCTGCTGCAGGCGGTTTGGTAGCAAATCGCTTTGTGTGGATTTTTAACAATGGTATAAGCGCCGTACCGTTCAGAAAGCAATGGCAAACTACTGAATGAAAAAAGTGCCTAGAAAAATCACAAACAGCATATAAAAGCTGGGGTTGATTGCTACGTCCTGTAAAGGATAAGCAACTAACCAACATCCTGCAAACTACGGTAGCAGGTAGACGCCAGACTAGCGGGCGCCGCAAAGTATAACCACTGCCCTTGAAATTCGTTGAAGAATGTTTATTCTCGGAAACGGTCCGTAAAAACGAAGACTTACGTGCAGTATAGTATGATCAGGCCTTTAGTTTGCATCAGATCGCACATTCTTACCTCCAATGTCTAAAAACTTTCGGTTTGAAGGGTTGTAAAAACAGGTATAGCTTTAAAAGAATTATATGCTTCTATTTAATTAAAAATTCAATTTTTTTTTTTTTAAATGAGATCATATACTGTACAGTATTTTAATTCACTCAGCGTGCCATTGAAAATCGTTCCACGTGCCACGCTTGGCACGCGTGCCGTACTTTGCCGACCCCTGATCTACGCTATAGATTTAGGCTTTTCCTGTGGCTTTTCTGTCTAGCCAAAACGTATTGACTTGAAGTCATGAGCTCTAGTTTCTCCAGCTTGGCTTGTATTTAAAGGATCATCACATCTGGCCCTAAGCTAGGAAAAAGAAGCGCGTAGCATACTGTGCATTCCCCGTCATCCAAGGGGGCTCTCCAACTATGCAGAGTTAAAATACTGTGCTGTGGTTCTGGGCTCTCCCAAGAAAATGTCACGTCCTGCACAGAGCTACTTCTCAGCTCCCCCTGCCTATCACTGGGTCCATAGTGAAATCCTCCTACATACAGTCAACCAGGTCAAAGCCAAAGAATCACGTCTAGGGTTCATGTGACCTCTTGAAGCTTAGTGTGTAATGCTGGGTTCTCAACAAGTTTCACCATAGGGTGAATCCCTGAAAGTATGTGAATGAATTCAAGAGTCAGTGAGGATGTAATTAGCCTCACAGACAGAGGTTCACTTCCACACATGTATATTGTAGCATTGTGCATAGCTGGTGGTCATTAAAGGATGACTCCCAGATCTGCCTGCATGCATAGGGAACCGCGGTAACGCAGTGGCTTTCTCGCTCCTAGTGGAACATGGGGCTAGCACTACTGCTTGCCCTCCTTGCAGGAAACCTGCAGCCCTGGTCTCTGTAGCAATTTGTTTGATATGATGAGGTTGCCAGCCTCTTTCACAACTTCACATTAGTCGCCTTGTACGACATGCTTGAGGGTGCAGTAGTCATATTCTGTACTTGTCTCATTAGAGAAGCCCGGAAACTATACGGGACATAACATTTACGGGGTGAACCAAAAGTTGCTTTCCAATTTAAAATGTCCATAATTTTTTCGTTAATATTTTATTTTCATTGACCTTTTTTACAGATATGAAGGTTATATCCTGAAGTTTTAAGATGTCCACATACGCATCGCAACTCCGTGAACTTTATTGAAATATTTGATTATATGCATGCCACGAGTGGAGAAAAGAGTCTGTCTGAGACAAGACACAAGTTTGAGTGAGGAGTAAGAAATAGAGGAAAGTCTGAAAAAGCGAATGTGAATGTTGAGTGGAAGTGTGACAGTCAGGCGTACAAAGATGATAAACAACCTTTGACCCTGCCACACACCCTCTCTTTCTCACCTATCAACAAATGAATAGAAATATGAAGTAAGGGACTGATACACACCAAGTAGTTTTCACATATAACAATCACAGATGTGAAGGTAGGAAGAAAGTTCTGATCCGCTGCTAAATAGTTTTCTATGTTTATTAGGATATATATATATATATATCTATATATATATATATATATATATATATATATATATATATATATATATATATATATATATATATATATATATATAATTTACTGTATCTAAACGATGGCATGAATTAAAAAATCAATCCGAACAACAGTAGAATTTCACTAACAATACACACAAAAATAACAACAGACAACTCCAAACCGATTTTGGTTAATAATCTAAAATGGCAACCAAAGTTGTACACAAATAGGAAATCCACAATGGGTACTAGAAATACTAAACACCAAATCCTAATCTGTGTCCGCGTCGCAGTCCCCAGCCTTAAATAGAGACAAATGCGATCTAGGCTACACAAAAAACACCCCACAGCAAAAGCACACCACCAAAACCTCATAAAAATACCCAAACAAATGATGTAGAGAGGTAAACCTCTCATATGCCCAACCAAGTACTTCTAGAAAGATTAACTAATTTCCGCCACACGTCTTGAGTTAAATCCCCTATCTGTCAGTGAGATAGTAGTCAGTAATTTTGAACCAATTATCTTGCCACTCGTGTGCCTTTCCGACGAGGTGCGAATTCAGATAAATCTAAAGTTGACGAGGACAGTGGGAAATATACTTTCAGTGTGACTCAATGATAATGAACCCTGATATCCCGTGGGTTGAATGAGTCCAAACTCAGGTTTGCGCAAGCGGTGCGCCTTAATATACCCGAGAGACGTGGCCAGTTCAATTGTGACTGGGCGTATAATGAACAGGGCCCACCGGCTATAGACAGGATGGGCGCGCTATTCTGACGTTTGGTGAGCTTGAATGATGGTGGTCTCAGAGGTTTAGCAGCTACACGAGCATATGGTACCAGCAGCTTGGTACTCTACGCTGCCTTCCAGGTAATGGTTTTTAGGATTTAACCAACTGGTCCCACATCGATAACTCGATCAGGACTATGATACCAGATCTTTGACTTAATGGGTTTCCACATTTCCGTCTCCGGTAGCGTGTGGAAGTTTGCCTTCTCCGCGAGATGCAATGAAATGCACTAACACCAACAGTAGCTGAGCGAATCTGCCAAATAAAGATGACACGTCCACTTTACTAGAATTCCTGGAGCATTAAGTGCCAGACAACAAAAAATTTCAGATTTTATAGTAAAACTCAGGCCACAGGTGTTCGGCCACCTGCGATTTCGAGTGACTCTTTCGCCTGGGTTGCAACATACCATGACGCAACCGCTACAGAACCCCGAGAACTAGTTTCCCGTGTTCCGCACGCGAAAGCCGAGCTAAAAGATAGAGACCGCCATTTCTAACGTAATCGGGTCTACCCGTGGACACACGAAAGGCGTTGGCTTTCCCTGGTGTCAAAGGCCAGGGAAAGTTTGCCGCTCTACTCCCAGAAACCAAGTGCTAGGTTTTTAATTCGTAGGCAAAGAACTCTAAGAAATATGCCGCCTACCGTGACAGAGAGTCCTGGACGCGTCACAAATTTCTCCTACCCACATTAAAGAAAAAGGAGAGTGAACCTGTCCAGTTACATTGACAGGCCAGTTACCCCACTTTACAACTACAGGAGACCGAAAAAGAAAATGAAATGGGCGGGATAAAAATAAAAAAGAATTTAGAGGGGTACCTAAGCTCCACCCTAGTTCCCAAAATTTATAACCCATCGTCACAATGCACTATTATGCATTTTGCATGAGTGGAGCAAATTTGCTAGTGTGTGATGTGACTAACACACGTTGCTAGCGAAACAAAACAAAACCACACACAAAAAAAACACACACACTAAATCGGAAAGTAACTTTTGACCTACTCTGTATTCGCATATGTCAGAAAATCCTTGTTCTGAAGTTTCCATGGTACAACCAAAAAGACATAAAAACCTGGAAACAGAGAAACAGACTGACATAAAATTTGAAAAAAAAAGATTGAAAGAATTTGAATGAACTTCCCGAGACAAGGGGGCGTGATGGGAATTTGAAAAGGCATATTCTTTACAGGAACCTGAGAGACAATGCAGAATGTCAATTCTAAAAAAACAAACACATGCCAAACAGTACGCACGAATAACAAAAAGAAGAAGAAACAAAACAATTGAAAAGAGATAGAACATGACACTAGCATGAAATCAGATAATAAGAGGGGGAGGGGGGATACAATTTTTCTACAGATAAAATAGGAAAGGACAGACCCAGAGAAAACGAATAAGGGAAATGAATTTTTTTGTCAATGGGAAATACGCTGCCTTGATAAGACGTTAATTATGTCGCGTAACTTGAATATTCTGTCGACGATTGACGTGAATTAAAAGCAACAGAAAAACTCCCACAAAAACATAATTGAGAGTATTCTGTATTTATATACGTAGATACCGGGTCACAACAGGAAAGTTATATAGAACGTTATAATAGGCGGCAATCTGATCATCAGAAATCGCTCCCCCCTATCAGACAAAGTTTCGACATTTTTATTCCCTTTCCACTCTGAGAGGGGGGAGCGGGCAGACCTTCTTCGGTCATGACTCCCAAATGCCAATTTCCTGCTGATATTTTCCGCCTGCTTTGGGAATTGAATCAACATCACTTTGGCTGCACCTTCCCAAAATACTCCTAGTTTTATCCATTCTGCCATGTTAAAACAGCTGTGCATGATATTTGTGAACAAAGAATTTAGCCCCAGCTTCTTACCAAGTGTATCCCTGAAGGCGATTAAGGTTCGTTGCGCGTGAGGCTAGTAATAATGTCACATGACACAAATGGCTCAGAAAGAACCAATGCATGAGCACAGTCATTGCTCCGTAAGAGGCTTCCTATATGTGGGCAGACTGCAGGAGGACGAGCACAATGTTTGAAAACAATACTAATGACAAAGATATCGAATGTAACACTCAAACATGGACAGAGAAAGTGTATCAGGTCAATGGTAAGTCAGGACACCTAACATTCAAACATGTACAGAGAGAGTGTATTTGGTCAATAGTAAGTGAGGACACCTAACATTCAAACATGTACAGAGAGAGTGTATCAGGTCAATGGTAAATCAGGACACCTAACATTCAAACATGTACATAGAGAGTGTATTTGGTCAATGGTAAGTGAGGACACCTAACATTCAAACATGTACAGAGAGAGTGTATTTGGTCAATAGTAAGTGAGGACACCTAACATTCAAACATGTACAGAGAGAGTGTATTTGGTCAATGGTAAGTGAGGACACCTAACATTCAAACATGTACAGAGAGAGTGTATTTGGTCAATAGTAAGTGAGGACACATAACATTCAAACATGTACAGAGAGAGTGTATTTGGTCAATGGTAAGTGAGGACACCTAACATTCAAACATGTACAGAGAGAGTGTATTTGGTCAATAGTAAGTGAGGACACATAACATTCAAACATGTACAGAGAGAGTGTATTTGGTCAATGGTAAGTGAGGACACCTAACATTCAAACATGTACAGAGAGAGTGTATTTGGTCAATAGTAAGTGAGGGCACCTAACATTCAAACATGTACAGAGAGAGTGTATTTGGTCAATGGTAAGTGAGGACACCTAACATTCAAACATGTACAGAGAGAGTGTATTTGGTCAATAGTAAGTGAGGACACATAACATTCAAACATGTACAGAGAGAGTGTATTTGGTCAATGGTAAGTGAGGACACCTAACATTCAAACATGTACAGAGAGAGTGTATTTGGTCAATAGTAAGTGAGGACACCTAACATTCAAACATGTACAGAGAGAGTGTATTTGGTCAATAGTAAGGGAGGACACCTAACATTCAAACATGTACAGAGAGAGTGTATTTGATCAATAGTAAGGGAGGACACCTAACATTCAAACATGTACAGAGAGAGTGTATTTGGTCAATGGTAAGTGAGGACACCTAACATTCAAACATGTACAGAGAGAGTGTATTTGGTCAATGGTAAGTGAGGACACCTAACATTCAAACATGTACAGAGAGAGTGTATCAGGTCAATGGTAAGTGAGGAAACCTAACATTCAAACATGTACAGAGAGAGTACATCAGGTCAATGGTAAGTGAGGACACCTAACATTCAAACATGGACAGAGAGAATGTATCTGCTCAATGGTAAGTGAGGACACCTAACATTCAAACATGGACAGAGAGAGTGTATTTGGTCAATGGTAAGTGAGGACACCTAACATTCAAACATGGACAGAGAGAGTGTATCTGGTCAATGGCAAGTGAGGACACCTAACATTCAAACATGTACAGAGAGAGTGTACCTGGTCAATGGTAAGTGAGGACACCTAACATTCAAACATGTATAGAGAGAGTGTATCAGGTCAATGGTAAATGAGAACACCTAACATTCAAACATGTACAGAGAGAGTGTATCAGGTCAATGGTAAGTGAGGACACCTAACATTCAAACATGGACAGAGAGAGTGTATCTGCTAAATGGTAAGTGAGGACACCTAACATTCAAACATGGACAGAAAGAGTGTATTTGGTCAATGGTAAGTGAGGACACTTAACATTCAAACATGTACAGAGAAAGTGTATCTGGTCAATGGTAAGTGATGACACCTAACATTCAAATATGTAAAGAGAGAGTGTATCTGGTCAATGGTAAGTGAGGACACCTAACATTCAAACATGTACAGAGAGAGTGTATCAGGTCAATGGCAAGTGAGGACACCTAACATTTAAACATGTACAGAGAGAGTGTATCTGGTCAATGGTAAGTGAGGACACCTAACATTCACCTCAGTTTGACAGGTGAGAGCATGGTTTTTCTCATTATTTAACTACTATGATTTTAACTAGTCAGTGCTGTGTTTGCGTTTCAGATTAGCAATTGAGCACTGGCTGGGTGTTTTGTACAGAGAGAATGTATCTGGTCAATAGTAAGACAAAATACAATTTTCAGAAATTCGACGAGTGCTATGAAATAATGAGAGTGTTGTATGCAATACAACAAATAGGATATTATTGTGTAAATGCCAAGAGAATCAACAAGCGCTCTGCAATTTAAAAAAAAAGTTTTGCTTGCAATATAATAAGTAAAATAAAACTAAGATGGAATATTTTTGCAGAAAAAAGGGCTATGCCATCATATATTTTGTTAAACATGTGTTTATTAACTGTTATTTTACTGTAGCATTTTAATGCGTTTTGCAATGAATATATACATATTTATAATTGTTATAGAAGACTTTGAATTTTAATTATTCAGCGTTATTCAAATCAAGTTGCACATGTGTTTGTTCATGACATAACTGTCACGAAAGGGCTTTTGAACACAACTGTCTTAAAGTTCTTGAGAGTGGTGGCATGAATACACCCGACTCTAGTTATTCCAATCATCTTACCAGCTAGTAGAAGTTGCCTTTTCTTTAATCCTAAGTAGTCTTATTCTTATTCTTTTAATACCTAAGGAGTCGAAACATTTTCAGGAGATTTCTGGCTAACATTTATAGACCCTTTCCTCAATTATATATTCTGACCAGATATGTATATATATATATAAATATATATAAATATATATATAAATATATATATATATATATATATTTATATATATATATTTATATATATATATATATATATATTTATATATATATATATATATATATATATATATATATATGATATACTCTCTATTATTTTGTATCTATTTATCCAACTCGCCACAGAACATGATGAAGACATACAGTGAGGAAACATGTTGAAAGTTTATCTTGGTTTAGTTGTAAGGACTATCTTCATTGCACACGGAGAACTCCATCAGTGCTCCGATTGCACCCATTAGATCACACAAGGAGGATCTCGGCACAGTGCACGAACCCCGTAGCACCGGCGAGAATCCCAATGTGTGTATACAGGAATCACACATTTGATAAATATTTTTGTGGTGGGTAGGTTTCCTAATTTTTAAATTTTGCCAGGGCGGCGGTCGTTATGCCTACTCTTTACTATTTTCAACTATCGAGGGATTTTTAATTGGCGCAACTTACATACGGGACTTCCTATTTTTTTCACCCTTATCCGAGAAGGCTAGGGACCAGATCACACTACCGAGGGTTGAAATTATTACAAGTGGTCCTTGTTCTAACGCCCCCCCCCCCCCACCCCCCACGATACGAGAGGTACAGAGCGACCGACAACCATTTGGGGAAGAAAACTGGAGACAGGAATGAAAGGGATGAAGAGGACATTAAAAGGCCTTGAACCCATGGTACATGACAGGGGTAATTGGGATGAAGGCTTATGCTCCTTGGGAGCTAAAGAATGATGAATGAATGATAGAATTCTGATGGGGCCATAAAAACACCTTAGAGGCCCCCTCAAGTTCATGTCATATTTATGTGTTTAACGCCCGTGTATTTTCGATGTGCGCGCTCCAACGAGTACGCCAGCCCACGTGAGTGCGCGAGGGCCACGATAACGCCCCAGCCCACGTGACTGCGCGAGCCCTCATCGCTGGCGTGTGAAAAGTCTGATGCAGGAGAAGTGGGCAGTTTGGTGAGATTCGCAGTAGAGACAAGATGTGAGAGGATACCCAGAGTCAGAAGTTTGCACGCGGCATGGAGGCAAATGGCATTGTTATTTTAAGCAGATTAGCATTAGTGTTCGGTAGCTTTAGAATTATATTCAGCGTGAGTCTTTACTAATGGTTGAGAAAATAGATATCCGTGTTTCCTAAGGAGATTTCTTTGAAGACATTAGAATTAGTTTTACAGTTATAGATGAGTGAAAATAACGTGTGGATAGGTTTTATTAGTCGTGTTAAGTCCGGATCACGGCTGTGAGGATATAGAGAAGGAACCTATTTCATTCATGATACCGGGCAGAGAAGCGATTTATTACTTTAATTGAGATAGTACATATTAACTGTTTGGCAAGATGGTCAGCCTGCAGCACACGTGTTAAATGTGCATAAAAATGGCACCAGTGAGTCTGCATTAACACTCTTAGTTACCACGTGCTATATGCCTAATGATGTTAAGCTATTTATTATTTGAGAGCGCAATGGGCTAATTATAACGTTTGTTAGCTTTGTTAGTTCAAGAGTAGTTTTGTTTATTCTTTGATGTGAAGGTAATTTAGTTAGTGTATTTCACGAATATTGATTCTAATTCTATTATATATTTTTAGGGAGTTAGAACTGTTTATTATTTGGTATTGGATAAAAATTGGTTTATTATAAGAGATGCTATTTTAGTAGTACGATATTAATATAATTTTCTCCATTCATGTCAAGATAGTTTATTATAGTGGAACTCGAAGTAAGTTAACGAATAATTGTATGGTGTAACTTTGAGATTAATTTAATTACATCAGTTTTGTGGTGTTAGATGCCCTTGGAGAGGATGCATCTAGCTTTAGGTATTAAGATTTCTTGTGGGCGTAAGACACTGAGACATAAGCGTTTCTCTTGCTTGCTTCTTGCGGAGCATGGAGACACCAGTGTGGTAGAGTCCAACAGAAGCCTGCACGAAGCAATTATTATGCTTTGGCAGTGGTTTGTTTCTGTAACAATGTGTTTCATTTGATGAGTTCCCAATCTCATCAGTCGGCATATACGACATGCTTCAGAGTGCAGGGACAAATATTGATATGGATCAGTAGCGAGGTGTTGGTTTATGCTCATTAATGAGAGTATTACTATCATCAAAAAAAAATCTTCTCCCAACACCAACAATTTCATCAAGGAAAAAACATATATACAAATAGTCATAGAATTCAAGAAAAATGCTACTAGGATAATAGCCCCGTGATGATATTAACTCTAGGTTTAGCCCACAGCCCCGTTATGAGACAGATGATGGCCCAAAGAGTCACAAATACATATTGTTAGGGTCTAATTTTGTCCCCCTTAGAAGGTATAGACTGACTTTGACAACAGTATCTATTCTAAAGGAACAATTAATACAACAAGCGAGTGCATTAAATAACGAACATCCTTCCGTCACTTTCACTCGGTTCATTCATCAGGGATCCCTGGCACACGTTCTTACCTATCAAAAACTTGATGTAGTTCACCGTCTGGCGCAACCGTAGGACACTTCTCTACAGTGAATCTGTATTCTTTGGATAAAGCGAATCCCAGCTCTACAATTACAGGTTTATTCCACTGTTTTCGGGGAGCGTTCACTTCACCAGTTAAATTTTAGATTTACTGTTAATGTCACTTGAATCAGGTTTGATAAGCAAGTTTAAACGGGCACACAGAGTTCAGAAACACGAGGATTCCCTTAATTTGGAAAAGATGACCAGTGGACAACTTCTTTCAACAGATAGCCTGGTTTCACTATTCACTCTTTCGACAAAAAAAAATGTCGGGAAAATGTTAATGTTATTGATTGTAATATTCAAGCCGCCAGGCAGAAAAAATTTACGTAGAGCTTATGGAAGGATTTAAGATCTGGCGCAAAGGCCCTGCATTGATCATTACAGTCTTTGAAACCCATTAGTGGGATATAGTATTTCTGTCTAACACTGTTTGCCTAGGCACTGTCAGACCAGTGTTACTTGAGAAACCCACGTGGTTCAAAATAAGGACTGTATATTTCTTCGTAAATATCAAACTCTTATTAAATGCTGGTAAAGTTCGGGTCACCCCAGTATTTCACTGTATAAAAGGAAAAGCACATATAAATCATTTACATATTATGTACTCAATATAACTTACATTTTAAATAGCAAACCGACCGCTTGACTTATAATTTAAAACTTCCCGGGAAATAAGTGATGTATATAAAAAATCGATCATCATGAATTAGGAATATCATGCGTATTCCGTCAATATTCACTGATGTCGCATCTAGCATTTATAAGTTAGATATAAAATATTCTCGACTGAGTATTTAGCAGTTAAATTAAATTCATTATAGCTACATGTTTGTTACGCTAGCAATATAATTTATTCTGCTTTCCACTGTGTGCGTCACTAGAAAAATAATACAAACTATAAATTAAGCACTCTGTTCAAAAGAAACTAGTTAAAATGAAATGAGCGATTTAACGCTTTAACCACTTTCCAAAATACTAGATATCTATTTTATTAATCTCACCACAGCACTACGGTAACACCACGACTAGGATAATTCACTAGATAGGTATTTAGAAGCTCGTCACAAATCTGACGAGAACTATGAAATTCGCTATACAAGCTTCATTCGCTAGCACGCGTGTTTCCGTCTACTGAAGATGTTGAAGACTGAAATGAAATCAGATTTCAGCTCCTGGGTGGATATTTGAAAACAGGGGCAAACAATCCCACATTTTCTCAAACTCCGAAATCATCTCCCCTTTCCCCGTGTAAAACACCTTACGTTTAACATTACCATTACTAGACGTCTTACATAATTGACACTTATATTACTTCGCACCTCACGCTGACCGGGCCAACAGTGAGCCGTGTCAGCTGGGATTTCCAGACGACAGCTGTCTGAAACTGCGACTATAAGGTGTAAATATTCGCTCCTGCTTAAGCGTTCGGCCGATGCAATTCGTTGTTGACCGGTGAAAATGCAGACGGATGTCGGCTCTCTCCTAGCATTCTCACGCGTTTACGTCGAGAATCTAACTCAGGAGTGTCGTGTCATCTGAAGGTGCAGACCCAAGTCGGCTCGATGTCTGAGATGGACTGCAACTAAATCGCACTTCACGTCTGACTGACATCTATGTAATAAAATTACGTATCCCAGTATGAGAAAAACACAAGGTAAAGTTTGAGAATACTGAAGAAAAATATTTTTCGCAAACGAGTGATGCGAAAAATACAGGAAAAAAACAAGTAAGGAAAGATAATAAAATAAAGGATGCGGGTGAGAGAATAGGAAGAAGATGTAGGCAATTTAATGATATAAAGACCTACGTGACAGGACGTCCCCCCTTTAAGATATGGAAGCACTCCATGTCTACGTTATGGAATTAAATTTCCTATAACCGTAGCTTCGGGTGTCTGTCTTCTTCCCTCTCATCTTCCCCCTCCATCTCTCTGCAAGTCCTACTCATGAAGTCTGCCCCAACGTTTTGTTTCCCTGGAATGTATTCGACTTTAAAGGAATATACGCTTAGCAGCAATGCCCAGCGCATTATTTTCGCATTAAATTCCTTATTAGCCCCGAGAAACGCCAGTGGGGCATGGTCAGTCTGCACCGTGAATGACACTCCATAAAGGTATTCATGGTGCCGTCTAATGCCATGAACTAATGCCAGACATTCTCTTTCCACTGTGGAGTAGTTTTGTTCTGCCTTATTCAATTTACGACTACCGTATGCCACTGGGAATAGCTGGTTGGGATCGTCGTCGCCAGCCTGAAGCAGAGTTGACCCGATGCCTTGCCCTGATGCGTCGACGCGCAGTACGAAGGGTTTGGTAATATCCGGCAGTCGCAGAATTGGATATTCAGACAACTGCTTCTTGAGCGTGACGTAAGCGTCTTCGCACTTAGGATCCCAGATAACTTTCTCCGGTCGCCCCTTTTTTCGTAAGGTCCGTAAGGGGTGCTGTTAAACCGTTGAAGTTTCTGATGAATTTCTGGTAGTAAGCACATAGCGATAGGAACGATCGTGTTTCTTTCTTCGTCCTTGGCCTCTTCGCTGCACGTATCTTCTCGATGTTCTTAGCAACTGGCCACATAGCACCGTGAGCAATGGTGTGCCCCAGGAAGTCAAGTTTTTCGAAGCCGATTAAACATTTGCTAGGTCTAGCTGTGAGTCCAGTTTCCTGTAGTCTCCTGAGGAGCATCTCGACCGTAGCAATATGTTCCTCATATGTGTCCGTTGCAATTAGTATATCGTCCATAAAATTGTGGATATGTGGACTGTGCAATGGCTCTAACAGCTTCCTCATCATCCTTGTGAACACTCCTGGTGCGTTGTGTAACCCGAATGGCATCACGTTAAACGTATAGTGTCCTTCGCTGGTGCTGAAAGCTAGCAAAGGCTTAGTTTCCTCTTTGACTGGTATCTGATAGTAGCCCTTACTCAAGTCAATCTTTGAGAAAATTCGTGCCTTGCTTAGCTTGCTAAACAGCTCAGAAGCGCTTTGGAGTGGTTCCGGCTGAAATTCCGTTACTGTGTTAAGTAGCCGGTAATCGATGCACAGCCGCACTTCCTTATTGGGCTTCTGTAGCAGCACTACGCTCGCACTATAGGGAGACGTGGACTCACTAATAATTCCTGTTTTACGTAGCTTGTCTATCTCTGCGCGTAGCGTATCAGCTTTCGCATACGGAATAGGGTAAACTCTGGTTCGAACAGGTGTCTCATTTGTAAGTTTCATCTCGAACTCTACAAGATGTGTTCGTCCAGGTACATCCGTTAGCACCGCTGTGTACTGGTTCAGTAAAGCCTTCGTTTCTGTCTGTTGTGCTTCAGAGAGAGTGTCCCCAAATTTTACATCTTCGACAGATTCAGTTTGTTGCAAAGGGTATTCCATGCAACTATCGTCATCTTCGACATCCTCTGTCGCTATGGCGATGGCCAGGAGATGTTCGGGGGATGGCACTGGTCTTTCCAAGTATTTCTTTAATAGATTCACATGGTAGACCTTCTCCTTTCCTTTGATAGAGATCTGATAATTGGTTCTCGAGATCTTTTTCAGGACGGTGAACGGCCCTTGCCACCCGATGCGTAGCTTGTTGCTTCCGGTTGGCAGTAACAACAAAACTTTATCTCCTGGTTGTAATTCTCTCTCCTTTGCTGCTTGATTGTATCGTCTAGCGTGCTTTGCGCGAGCTTTCTTAAGGTTTGCTGTTGCTAGATCCCATCCTAGCTGTAGCCTTTCCTTCAATTCCGATACATATCTACTGGCTGAGACGACTGTCTCATCCGCCTTCTGGTCTGTCAGGGACCTAAGTAATGCTTCAAGCGGCCCCTTTATAGGTCTGCCGAATAAAAGCGTAGCTGGAGGGAAACCCGTAGAGGCCTGGGGAACTTCCCTATAAGCGAATAGGGCTGCAGGAATGAAAAGATCCCAATCCTCCGGTTTTTCTTGTGCCAGCTTGCGTAACATGGTGGTGAGGCTGCCATTGAAACGTTCCACGAGCCCATTTCCGGCCGGATGGTACGGGCTGGTGTGGATGTGTTTGGCCCTCAAGATCTTAAAGATCTCCTCCATTAACAGGCTACGGAATTGGGATCCGTTGTCCGTCAAAACTTGTTGAGGGAATCCCAACCGTGTAAAAATCTGCACTAGGGCTTCTGCGACATGCTTCGAATCTGTGCATGTTAGCGGTATAGCTTCAGCCCACATAGTGCATGTGTCGACTAAGGTCAGGATAAACCTGTGCCTTCGTTTGGTCCTTTCTAGGGGTCCAACAATGTCGACAGCAACCCGTTCGAATGGAGTCCCCACAATTGGCGTTTGCCCCAGGGGAACTGGGGCAGTCCAGTGCTTGGGTGCTACCCGTTGACACTGGGCACAGGATTTCACATATCTGAGTATATCAGTGTTCATCCCTGGCCACCAATAGTGAGTCTGTATACGTTGCTGTGTGGCGTTCTGTCCCATATGTCCGCTAAACGGGAGAGAGTGCCCCATTTCTAGGATTTGACTTCTGTACTTTTTCGGTACTAGGAGCTGATTAGAACCTTGTTCAGGCTTACCCGTTCTCCGATAAAGCACGCCATCCTTAGAAAAGATGTCCCCGTGTTGTCTAGGGTCTTTGGCCATGGGCAGTTTCCTAAAGCAGGGTTCCAAAGAAGGGTCCTTTTGTTGCGCCTCTTTAAGTTCCATAGGTAACAAATTTGGCGCAGGCTCCCGTTCCTTCTTGGCTTGCCCTCTTGTGGTCACTGTTGCCACTATTGGCTCTTCAGGTTTCCCAATAAACACATATCTACAGCCAAGTATGACTGGGTAGATGGGGTCATCCATAACAGCCGCTTTGATCACGCCTCTGACAAAGTCAGAGTGGATCTCCACCAATGCAATGGGAAGCGTTGTTGGTGCGTCACTCCTAAGAACTCCACACAGTTTAACGGTCTCTTCTGTCTCTTGACCGGGTTTGACCAGGTGCCTGGCAACAATGCAATCAAAAGAAAGCCCCGTGTCAAACAAACAATACGTTGAAGTCCCGTTTAAAACAACCGTACCTCGCGTAGAGGGCCTCTCTCCCTCCGGTTGAGAATCACTGACAATAATTCTTTCCTGCGAGTCTGTTGTTTGTAAGCATCCGATGCGCTTCGGCTCGGTGTGCTTGCTCTGATCCTTAGTCCCGTGCGCAGGGGTTTTCCCTTTTTCACCTTGACCTTTCTGGCCACGCTGCCATGAAGGACGGTCGGGTTGATCAGACTGTTTGGGGTGGTTGGGGTACTTGTTCTTGTAGAACTTGGATTTTTCAGGAGGGGGGTTTTGAGGTCCAGTTTCTCTGTGGTTATTTTGGTTAGAAGCCTGAGAAGATTGCTCTAGGTTATGTTTTCGAAAATGCTCCTCTGTCGGTTTCCGCTTTGTGGCCGGTAGTTCAGCCAGCGCATTGTGATAACGCTCAGACTTTTCCAAAATGTCTTCAAGTTTTTCTGCCCCCTGCTCAGCGAGAAATCTCCGGGTATCAGCAGACAAAGTGTTCTTTATTTGTTCTGTTAAAACAAATTCCTCAAGACCTTCATAGGTAGAGGGGAGCTGCGAGAGCTCAAGGCACTTTGTTAGATATCCCTTTAGACGGGAAGAGAACTGGTGAAAAGGTTCAGAATTCTCCTTTCTGCTGTTGCGAAACAGTTGCAAAAATTTGCGAGCGTTCATTTCAAAGCGCTCCAGTAACGCTTTCTTCAACAGATCATAGTTGTCTTGTTGGCTGCTTTCCAGTTTGGCGTAAACATCATACGCAGAACTTTTCAAAGCCTGGGAAAGCTTCATGTTCCAACGCGACCTCTCTAAACCGTACAGAGTTGCAATTTTCTCAAATTTTTCTAACCATGTGTCAATCTTCTCATTTGGACAAGGGAAAGATTCTAGCGGAAAAGACATAGCACGTGAGGTGAAGAGATTGAGTGTTAGAAGGATCAGTTAAGGAAGAATGAGGAGAAGACTCTCCATTGCTGGAGGTAGAGGCAGCACCACGACTTTGGAATTCTAGAGTTTTAAGAGCCAACTCATGCTGTCGTCGTTGCTCATTTTCTCTTTCCTCATGCTGTCTCTCCTCCCTTTCCTTCTCATGCTGTCTCTCCTTCTCTCGTTCCTCATGCTGTCTCTCCTTCTCTCGTTCGTTCGCCCTGCGAATTTCCATTTCCTCGTCCATCTTCTTCTGCCCTTTAGCTTCAGCTGCTTTCCTCTCCGCATCATATCTCTCAAGTTCGTCTCTGACAAATGCTTTCGCTTCCTCTCCTTCCAGTCCCTCCTCTCTCGCTTCGTCCCTGAGGAGTTGTCTAAGCTTTGCCCTCTCGGCCATATTATGTCAGTAACTGAGACTAGTGGAGAAAGAAATTAGGAAAAAGGATACACTGGTTCCTACCACTTACGAGAAAATACAAACAAAAGATGATATACTTAACCCTGGGATACCTCCTCCAAAATAAAATCTAACTATCGCTGCTATTAATCGGCAATAAAGCACCTAATGCAAAACACGACTACGCCAACTAAATGGTAGTTAAGATTACTTCTGAAAAATAAGTTGCTACAGTGGAAACAAAATAATTATTGCAAAATATTTATAGAGAAAAATAATCCCTTAATTTTAATCCACTACCAAGTTTACCCCTGAAGACAGTTAGGGTGAGGGAGGCAATTAATCTGGACAAATAGTCCGAAACGCACTCCTTAACTTTAGTTCAAACACCTTCCTGCTTCAGAACCCTTGTGAATGTTATACACTCACAAAACTTTACCAGCGTTTAGTATTACAAAATCATTAATTAACATGTATTCCGACAAAATCAACCTGTAAACCAAATGTATAATGCTTCTTAATGCTGTGGAAAAAAAAACTTATCAGTTTGTGTGGTCAGCACGCCCGTAAACAGATCGTTAGTCTAGGGGATAAATTATTTTTAAAAGATACAAAACTCACAAGACAATCACACTCTTACTCTATTACAGAATAAAGAATCTTAAGTACAAAATCCAGATAGACGAGTCCACGTTTGTCGTACTCGTCTTCCTATTCTAAGTTCAAAAATCCGTCGGGCGAGACCCCATTTGTCGTATCGCCTTAGGATTTTGGGTTCAATTCCCGGTAACGAGCGACCATTTGTCGTAGATTTTTAGATAGGAGAATTAAGACTGAGTTTGGTCCCTTCTGAATAGCTTAGAATGAGTGATAGATACAGTGAGAGCTGGTGAAAAAGCAATAGAATTTCCACACGTGAGATGATAGAATGTGATATAGAGGACGTGGGAAATCTATAACCATGATTATATATATTATTTTTGAACGAGCTGACCAACGCACTGATTTAGTTCAAGAGAGATTTTTATTATTATCATCAAAAAAAAATCTTCTCACAACACCAACAATTTCATCAAGGAAAAAACATATATACAAATAGTCATAGAATTCAAGAAAAATGCTACTAGGATAATAGCCCCGTGATGATATTAACTCTAGGTTTAGCCCACAGCCCCGTTATGAGACAGATGATGGCCCAAAGAGTCACAAATACATATTGTTAGGGTCTAATTTTGTCCCCCTTAGAAGGTATAGACTGACTTTGACAACAGTATCTATTCTAAAGGAACAATTAATACAACAAGCGAGTGCATTAAATAACGAACATCCTTCCGTCACTTTCACTCGGTTCATTCATCAGGGATCCCTGGCACACGTTCTTACCTATCAAAAACTTGATGTAGTTCACCGTCTGGCGCAACCGTAGGACACTTCTCTACAGTGAATCTGTATTCTTTGGATAAAGCGAATCCCAGCTCTACAATTACAGGTTTATTCCACTGTTTTCGGGGAGCGTTCACTTCACCAGTTAAATTTTAGATTTACTGTTAATGTCACTTGAATCAGGTTTGATAAGCAAGTTTAAACGGGCACACAGAGTTCAGAAACACGAGGATTCCCTTAATTTGGAAAAGATGACCAGTGGACAACTTCTTTCAACAGATAGCCTGGTTTCACTATTCACTCTTTCGACAAAAAAAAATGTCGGGAAAATGTTAATGTTATTGATTGTAATATTCAAGCCGCCAGGCAGAAAATTTACGTAGAGTTTATGGAAGGATTTAAGATCTGGCGCAAAGGCCCTGCATTGATCATTACAGTCTTTGAAACCCATTAGTGGGATATAGTATTTCTGTCTAACACTGTTTGCCTAGGCACTGTCAGACCAGTGTTACTTGAGAAACCCACGTGGTTCAAAATAAGGACTGTCTATTTCTTCGTAAATATCAAACTCTTATTAAATGCTGGTAAAGTTCGGGTCACCCCAGTATTTCACTGTATAAAAGGAAAAGCACATATAAATCATTTACATATTATGTACTCAATATAACTTACATTTTAAATAGCAAACCGACCGCTTGACTTATAATTTAAAACTTCCCGGGAAATAAGTGATGTATATAAAAAATCGATCATCATGAATTAGGAATATCATGCGTATTCCGTCAATATTCACTGATGTCGCATCTAGCATTTATAAGTTAGATATAAAATATTCTCGACTGAGTATTTAGCAGTTAAATTAAATTCATTATAGCTACATGTTTGTTACGCTAGCAATATAATTTATTCTGCTTTCCACTGTGTGCGTCACTAGAAAAATAATACAAACTATAAATTAAGCACTCTGTTCAAAAGAAACTAGTTAAAATGAAATGAGCGATTTAACGCTTTAACCACTTTCCAAAATACTAGATATCTATTTTATTAATCTCACCACAGCACTACGGTAACACCACGACTAGGATAATTCACTAGATAGGTATTTAGAAGCTCGTCACAAATCTGACGAGAACTATGAAATTCGCTATACAAGCTTCATTCGCTAGCACGCGTGTTTCCGTCTACTGAAGATGTTGAAGACTGAAATGAAATCAGATTTCAGCTCCTGGGTGGATATTTGAAAACAGGGGCAAACAATCCCACATTTTCTCAAACTCCGAAATCATCTCCCCTTTCCCCGTGTAAAACACCTTACGTTTAACATTACCATTACTAGACGTCTTACATAATTGACACTTATATTAGAGCCGTGTCAGCGGGATTTCCAGACGACAGCTGTCTGAAACTGCGACTATAAGGTGTAAATATTCGCTCCTGCTTAAGCGTTCGGCCGATGCAACTACTTGTTGACCGGTGAAAATGCAGACGGATGTCGGCTCTCTCCTAGCATTCTCACGCGTTTACGTCGAGAATCTAACTCAGGAGTGTCGTGTCATCTGAAGGTGCAGACCCAAGTCGGCTCGATGTCTGAGATGGACTGCAACTAAATCGCACTTCACGTCTGACTGACATCTATGTAATAAAATTACGTATCCCAGTATGAGAAAAAACACAAGGTAAAGTTTGAGGATACTGAAGAAAAATATTTTTCGCAACCGAGTGATGCGAAAAATACAGGAAAAACAAGTACGGAAAGATAATAAAATAAAAGGATTCGGGTGAGAGAATAGGAAGAAGATGTAGGCAATTTATTATCATTTAATTATTATGTGTCTGATAATTTATGACAGCACGTGGGTCCCCTTGGGAACGAATTATGTCTCTTCTCGCTCCTTATGGAGCATAGAGTCATCAATGTGGCTGGCCTCCTTATGGAGCATCGGGCCATCAGTGTGGCTGGCCTCCACATGAAGCATGGGGCCACCAATGTGGCTGGTCTCCTTATGGAGCATGGGGCCACCAATGTGGCTGGCCTCCGCATGGAGCAAGGGTCCACCAATGTGGCTGGCTTCCTTATGGAGCATAGAGTCACCAATGTGGCTGGCCTCCTTATGGAGCATGGGGCCACCAATGTGGCTGGTCTCCACATGGAGCAAGGGGCCACCAATGTGGCTGGCCTCTGCATGGAGACAGCACAAATCATTCAGATGCTCTTGCAGTAGTGGCATCGGTAGCAATATGTGTTACATGGTGAGATTGCCAGCCTCATGCACAACACCATACTAGTCTCATTAAACGACATGCTTGGACTGAGTGTGTGTGCATGATAGTTGAATGTTTCAGGTGGCGTGGAAGAAGAACAGTTTGACAGGTGAGAGCATGGTTTTTCTCATTATTTAACTACTATGATTTTAACTAGTCAGTGCGTTGTTTGCGTTTCAGATTAGCAATTGAGCACTGGCTGGGTGTTTTGTTTGTTGGTTTATTTGTTTAGTGTTTGCTTTATTTGATCTTTGTCACTGAATGGGTTGTATGAATAAATACAGCCCCTGCCTTAGAATCAAGAGTTTTATTCGGGTCGGGTGCGAGTGTGCAAGAAAGTGATCACATATCACTACAGCATCATCATCTCCGCCCACCCCACCACAAAATGAATGAATCAGAAACGAGATTACCTTGATATGTGCATGTTTTCTTTGAGCAACATAAATTATTCCGCACGTATTTCCGCTCCTAATTTGTCAATTCATTATAAACATATGCATGCTAGAAATCTTTGACATGCGTGCTTTGACAAAGAACAAGAAGGGACAAGTAAATAAAATTAAAAAACATGAGAAAGCATGACCTGTGTGAAAATTATCTGATGTGTGAGATGTTTTTATCTGTATAAAATATCAACCCATTATCTGTGACAACGCTTCAGTCTTCAGTGAGATTGGTTAATGTATTCCAGATATAGCCAGATATAACATCATACAATCTTCCAGAAATAACCGCATGATAGGATCCTAATATAGGCATATAATATTCCGAGTATAAATAATAATAATTTCTCTATTTAAGTCACGTAATTTTTATCTTGCTCTTTATCAGATTTAAAAAAAAATGATTCTTCATTAGTTCGATCCTCCAAGTGCATAATTTTGGGAACAATACTACATATACTGGGGAAGGACTAGAAATTGACTTTTAGTTTGAATATTGAATAGTTGAGGTTTAAGTCCGTGATGGCACAACCTGCTAACAGTTATAACCCCTTAAATATTGAATGAGGACGCATGCTTGTGTGCCATTTTGAAAGGAAGACTGTCATTGACACAGTACGTTACTGCTAGAGGTGATTTCATGGAATATTAACTACAAATCATTGGGACGCCCTTAATGTAGCCAGCAGTCAGCTGAGTTTTGATAGTACTCTGTACTGTGTTTCAATTCTGAATTGTTGGTTAAGGGAAGGAAAAAGCATATTATCTTGTTTTATTTTAATATTTTGAGTGATTGATAATGCCATATCATGAAAAATGATTACGACAAGTGAGTGCTTGCTCTGGTCGCCCAGCAGCAGTCCAGGGGCCTAGAGACAAAAACCTAATAATATTGGAAAACCTATCTAATGACTATGGAAGGGGGATCTATAATTGGGATCAGGGGGAAACATATCACCCACCTTATTGAATGGAAGAGGAAACTATTGAACATATTTCGGATGCAATGCAGTCTTGGGAAACTGGTACTATTTGATAACAACTGGGTGAGATGTGCTAAGTTGGTCAGAGAGATCTGACCCAATCTGTGTAATGTTGATTTGTTTTGTTGTGTGTAAGAGTGGCGCAGTAAACAGAGTGTTGACACATGGCACAAATTTTGTTTCAGAGTTTCTGATCTGGCACTACGATTGTGCCAGATGCTTTTGTAGAAGTACAAAAGCGGGTGTCTGTGCAGCCTAACATTTTACTCCAGCTACTGAGAGGAGTGGGCCACAAGAATTCTGTACTACATCGTCACAGGCCAGTTAAGTGCAAACCTGGCCTGCTGGAGATTCATAAACTGTGTCCACCATTAATAAAGAAATAACATCTTGTTATATATAAACATTAACATCAGTCCATATGTCCAGGACACTGAACTTTGTAACCATAGATTGGGCATGATGACGCACCCCAACTAAACATCCAGTGCTAGTTTTTCCCAAGACATTGTAGATATTATTAATATTAACCATTGTAATAATATACCTATGTACAAAAATTTCATTTGATTATGCAATATATATATATGCATTTCATTGATAAATACATATTATTTCATATGTTCTGACCAAAAGAAACAATTGGTTCAGGACTAATAAATTAAAAAAATTTTCAAACTTAAACTATAACAGCCAGTGTTAGTTCAATTTATCATAGAATTTATTATTATTATTAGACTTATTAATTACATGTGTGTGTCTGTGTATTTATTACCTACACATTACATTTCAGTACCCTAGACTTTTAACGTAGCTAACACTCATTATAGTAGAATAGGTCTGTTTGAGGTCGTAAGTGGTAGCAGAAAGGCCTTCTGTAACTCACATAAACTTTTATCTCAGGAGCCTTCACAGCTGACCTCATCCAGTACACTAGGTAACATAACAACCATACAATAACATAAAAAACCACTACAGTACTTAAGTGCAACTTTACACGCCTTTGATTTAATTCTCCACCTTGCGTTATCTTTCGGAACACCTGGCCTCGTTAGAATCTTGAAAAACCAATCTGGCAACGTTAGACAAGTATTGTTTACATTGGGAGATGTCGGCTTGGCCATGAAATAATTATTTTGATACCTAATTCCTATTTAAACAACAGGAGTCGTACCACACTGGGACAATGACACGCATACTGGACTGAAGGACAACAAAGGACTCGCAGCACGCACAGGAATGTTTGTCGCCAGATAGTAGACCGTACGAGTAGCAAGCTGATTACGTGGCGAGATAATAAATGAAGCCACCTCACGACAATGAGGCAAAGGCTAACACGCATGCCAGATAATGACACAAGAAACTTCACGCGAAGCGGCGATAAAAAACCAGAAGGCTGCTTGACATAGGAGCCGGGTGTTTTTCTGCATTGGGTGGCCAATGCTAAACCACGGTTTGTCTTGCAAAACAAACATGCCGCACGGAATGAAGAGTTGGATGCGAGAGACCACCCACTTTTTGCCAGTGACAGGTACTAAAAAGCCACGCGAGTATGCCAATGTCACTGGACACGAGGGACGCCTAACTAATGGATTAGAGACGGAGTCAAACGACACAGGCCACGAGTTCAACATATGGGCGACCAGAAATATAACGAGACGTTTGCCAGAAATCAGCAAGGAGTTTCCACTATCGCGGCGCATAAGTGATTTTTCCTACAGCATATCGTGTGTACATCGTTTTCTAATATTTCATTCCTGTGTGAATCACGGCTGTTTGTACCGGAGCGCTATCTTAGTTCGGTGACCTGAATGCTGACCCCGAGGTAATAAATCAGCCAGCGCGGAGTTACACCTTTGCTACGCTAGTTTTGGCGGGAAAGATCAGATGATATGTGTGTGTAAAATCGGTAATATATATACATCGTTGCAAATACGTTCTGGATAAACACAACGCTAAAATACGATTGTATACTATAACTTTGTACTGTGTACTATCTTTGGTTGGATGTTTATTTGTTTGTAGTTATATTTGACGGAGTGACAGGATTTTGAAAACAGCTCATCATTTGAGGAAATTCATACCAGAATAATGTATTTATTAATGTAATATCTGAAATGCGGCCAATTTTTATGAGTTCTTACTTATATAGACTTCTCGGGGGGAACATAAAGATTATTTCCACTTATTTTTATTTATTAATTTCGCATCTTGAGAATGTATGGTAGTCAGGTTTGTGAGTCTGACATAAGAATAACAAGAATATTGTCACTAGATTTTATAACATTTAAATCACTGTAAACGCATTCTGGATACTCACAAAGCTTAAATAAGGCTGTATAAAATAACTTTTTGCAAAGTACCATCTCTGTTTGCATTTTCATTCATTTATAATAATATTAAGCTATGTATATAGGCGTCAGAAAACATGAAAAGCTAAAGATTATTTCCGCATTATTTGATCTATCTTTCAAGTCTTGTTAATCTTGTATTTATAATATGAATGTATTTTTTTATTGTGTGCGAGACAGGGACTGTCTCATTCGTGTTCGTTGGTAGACAAGCTCAGCCAGATAGAATCACTAAAAGAGTTAGAGTGGGATGGGAAAAAATTTGTTATTTTCTTATTCAGGGATTATGACTTTTTGATGAAAATGTTTGGTTTGTCCGGAGCTCAAGGAACATACCTATGTCTATGATGTCTCCAGCAAAACAAGGAAATAAAGACATCCAGAGAGCATACAACTTGCAATCCAAGAAGTTTGGCCATGTTGATAAGAGATTACAATAGATATATAAAATATCGGATAGGGAATAAAAAGCAAGTGGCACGTTACCATAACTGTTTACACATACCAAAGTTAGAGATTGAAACTGAATATGTAGCTCCTCCTTACCTTCATATTTTATTAGGCATTGTTTTGAAACACCACAGACTTCTAGAACAGGTAGCCGATACAATAGACGCCAAGATATTTGAGAATCCACAAGAGATACACGCAAACATTAGTACTGTTAAGGACTTGAAGAGATTTGGTAGGAACTAGAAACAGGCAGAAGAATTAGAAGCTAAAATTGAATTTTTTTCAGATATTGTGACGTATAATGGAAATATAGCCTACAGTATCTGACAGTCTTTCGTGACCTCGTGGCGTTCTATGATTTGCTAGCAAAACTATGCATTTACAGCCTGTGATTACTCACTTTTTAATCTATGCCTCTTTTCCTTGAACATAAACAAACGAAGTGTTTACCAACTTTCGGGATCTGCCCGTCAGAAACAGAGAGCGAATCAGCTTTCGTTTACCTCGTTTTCCCACTCCAGTATCTGTCAGGCATATGATCTTAGACAGAAAACACGTGAAAGAGTCGTAACGGCCTTTGAAGTCTTCGGAAAGGGGAGCTAATGCTTTGATGTCGAGTTGCGGGGCAAAATCTTCGAGAACTCCGTTAGACGTGAGAATTCTTCTGATGTCGATTAGTGTCACAGCGCTATTTCGCAGTGCATCTTAGGTATTGTGCTCGGCGAAAATTCAGCCGGGCGAGGCCGGGGCTAGCCGAACTGGTGGGTCAGGTGACTACCGGAAGTCGGCAAATAAGGCGCAATTTTCGACAGAAACTAGCCATCGTCCTGGTAGGACGCAGATTTCCCTTTTGCCAGCGAGATTGCTGTGTGGTTCATGTTATGGACTATTAATTGAGTGCTTGCCATATTTCGGTCCTGGTGGATAAGCACGTTGTAATGCTAGAGTAGTGTATTGTCTAGTTCGTATTATCTACAGGCCGTAGATTAAGAAGTTGTCAATGATTTCTGAGTGTGTCTTTTCCATAGTTTTGCCGCTCAGGTCAGCGATATTCAGTGCAGTGGTTTTCAGTGTAAGTCGTACTGTCGTGTATGATGATGATAGATTAAGCTGCTAAGGCAGGTTTTACAGTGGCATTTCATTATTGTATTTGATGCGTTTATTGGCCGTGTGAGGCCTTATTGTATTGTGCATAGTATTAAGGGGAAATACCTGTAGAAGGTGTTCATTTCTTATTGTCAGCCATTGTGGTGTGATTGTAGCCTGGGAAGAACGAGCCTTTATTTATTATTATAAATCCACACTGCAGTGTTGTAACCACAATAAATAGTTCTTGACAGCTGGGGGCTGTATCCGGTTCTTTTGTGAGCCTAAAGGCCGTGGGGCCATTATTTTATAGTATTCAAGGCTAGTAGTTTCTATGCACACAAATATATAGAGGGTGTAGCAAAGCATTGTGTACACTTCATCGTGTTTTTCCGAGTTTCACTGCAGTGTGTTCAGTTTGTTTTGTGGTAGACAGCAGCAGTTAACTGTTTTGACCGGTGTTTTTTCAGGTGTGACCCGTCGCGGTATGTGACCTAGTTTGAAAGAGTGCACTGTGGCATTAGATGAGCTTTATTGGCGTTCGCTCATCCACCATCTCTGAAAAGTCTACACTGTTCAACCTAATCGTCTATTACAATTAGGGCTGCACCGAATATTCGATTCGTATTCGATTCAGTGCCAACTAGTGCATTCAATGAAGTATTCGTATTCGGTCGAATAAATTCCAATAAATACGCAAAGTAAATTTCTGTTTAGCACTAGCCGACAACACGTTTTTAGATAACAGATGTTGTCTTTTGGCAGAGAATGTTGAGAGACTCGTTTTTTAAAAGCCAATTAAAGCTGAATACATTCGAGAACAAATGTCTTAGAAAACTCATGAACATCAGTTGGAAAGAATTCAAGACTAATCGACAAATAAGAGAAGACTCTAGGCAGAAATATGTCTCCAACTATATAAGGAAAAGACGATGGTCATATATCGGTCATGTCCTACGAATGCAAAACAACAGAATACCACTACAGGCGCTCACTTGGGTTCCTGAGGGTAAGAGGAAAAAAGGAAGACCAAAAGAAACACTCAGAAGAACAATAACAAGAGAAGGAAGAACGTTGGGATTAAACAATGTGCAAGAGCTAAGAGGAGTGGCGTCACAACGTACAACCTGGAGAGCACTGGTTTCTGCCTTATGCGCCGTGTTTGGTGCTTAAAGAATTTATTATTATTATTATGTTTTATGCAGCAATTTTAAAAAACAAAACAGATTAATGGCTAGTTAGTAGCATTAAATACTTGTAGTTCCAAGATATTTGACCTATTTTTTGCACTGCTGTATAATTAATAAAAATGTCAGTAGACCTGTTTAACACCACTTTTTTATGTCCAAAATTCACTCACTATTCGTATTCGTATTCGGCCGAATAGTTCAAGGCCTCTATTCGCATTCGGCCGAATAGTAAAAACCACTAGGATATTCATTGTAATTTTTATTTTTAACTGTGTGTGACATTTACATCATAAAGTTATTTACAAATGAAAGTACATGAAGTGATTTATTTACGTCAGACATTTGTTGCTTCATTAATTTTTCCTTCAGTATTTACTCGTACATTATATTTGATTTGATGTTTCGAGTTTCCAAGTATTAAGAGTTGTATTAATCTTTTTTCTAATGTTTTATTTCCTGATAACATTTATTCTTATATTGATTGGCTCATTTATATTTTGTTTTGTTTTTAATGTTCGTATGAATTGTTACTTTTGGTTATTTTGTTTATAATGTTTGAAATATTATTACAGTCTGTGACATATTATGATAATAGCTTTCATATATCTATTTCATCATCTCCATTTTTCTTTCACCTACGCACGTTTGTTAACATAAAACCCTCCTACACTCAGAGATCTGTCTCTTTTCTAATTTAGCACTCCTATTTTATTTTCTGTTCTCTATTTCCTTAGGAATGTTTACAAACAGACATATTTAGCTAACGTTGAGCCGGTTACCTGTAATTAACGCCAGCGATTGAAAATCGTTGTAATAAGGATCAGACAGGTAGACGTAATTTTTGGCTCAGGGGGAGATAAGCTAATATAGTTGAAACGTATTTTTCTTTAGACAGTGATCAGGGGAAATAATGTGAGTAGAAGGAGCAGATAATCTGGAACCAAGGGGAGACAATTTAAATTACCTTCCCCTGAATCCGTTCGTTTGATAGGTAATTAAACACGGTGAGAATCGCCAGATCAAAGGACGGGCTTCGCTCGATTGCAGAGTCTGCAAGCGGCAAAAGCGTGAAAATTTCCTCAGATTCGCAGATCGAACGAGGAAAAGCCCGAGATCTGAGTGAAGGTGTCATATCTAGCAGGTACGAGCGATTTTCTGGAGATTTAATATATAATCCCCAGCATTTTGACTCAATTTATCCAGTACCCACAGATTTTAAAGACATCTAGCTTCGAAGTCTAAGATCCCTTATAACAGTGGAATTAATTAGTGGTTTTCGATTGGAGATCGTTTATTTCTGTGTTTGTGGTAAATACTATACTAGAAGTTTGATTGATTAATTAGTTAGTCCGTATTTTATTTCATTAGATTTTCTGTGCAGAGTGATTTACTAGATAGGTCCTCATTTATATTTCTCTAGGTTTTACTGTGTTACATAGGCTAGCAGAATAAATAATAATTTCTAGCTAAACTATTCCAGCTATAAAGTAAATTTAATTAATAGCTAGTAACCAGTCAGAGAATATTTTAACTGACTAGTAAATGCACTGTTCATTATGGGTATTGACGAAACATATATATATTTCTAATTCACGATGATTAATTGTTTTGAATGACTAGAATTTATTTCACGGAAGTTTTAAACGATAAGACAAGTTCAAAGCTTGTAGTTTATAATTTTAGTTAGATAACCGAATTGGATAAATATATTATATTTTACGCGGGTTAAGGATAGGATTGAGAATACTACACTGTTCAAAAAAAGAAACGCATAGCTACTGAAGGCACACACAAAGCCATAATTTTGACATTCAATAACTTTTTTAATTTAATGAGTTTATTGTTCAAATTGCACATAAGAATACCTTAGGGTTCAACCAATCAATTGATAGTTGTTTTGCATCTGGGTCACGAGAGGTTTTTGGCGTACGGGCTTTCCCGTTAGTGTGGTGTGTGGCCTCCTCTTGCATCGATCAGCGACTGGCATCTCCTGGGCATGGATGCGATCAGACGTCTGATGTGGGCCTGTGGTATGGCTGCCCACTCTTCCTGGAGTGCCTGGAACAGTTCACGACGATTGGCTGGAGCAACGTCTCGGCGACAAACACGTCAATGCAGCTCATCCCACAGGTGATCAATCGGACTCATGTCTGGAGACAGGGATGGCCAGGGAAGGGTGATAATGTTGTTGGCAGTCAGGAACTGCGTGGTCAACCGTGCACAATGGGGTCTGGCGTTGTCCTGTTGAAACACAGACCTTTGGGCAGCCAAAAGTGGAAGGACATGGGGTCGAAGAATTTCATTGACGTATCGTTTCGCATTCAAGCATCCTTCAATGTACACCAATTGACTCCTTCCGTTGTAACTGATCATTCCCCACACCACTGCACATCCACCACCGTGCAGCGGAGCTTCATCAATGCAATTTTGGGCAAAACGTTCATTTCGCCTACGGTAGACCCTACGCCGTCTATCATGACGCTGCAACAAAAAGAAAGATTCGTCACTAAACCAGACACGTCTCCATTGATTGTCAGCTGCCCAGGGACGATGCTAGTTGGCCCAAAGAAGTCGATTTTGGCGATGGCGGCGCGTAAGGACAGGTCCTCGTTGAGGTCGTTGTGCCCAAAGTCCAGCGTCATGCAGTCTATTCGGGCCAGTTTGATCAGACACATGACGTCCTGCAGGCAATGACTGGGCAGTTGAGGAAGCTGTTGTAAACCTGACTCTGAGGTGACGAAGCCGAAAAAAGCGATCCTCCGCTGCTGTTGTCACTCTGGGTCGTCCACTGCGATACCGGTCTTCAACTCAGTCAGTGGCTTGGAACCGGTGCCAAAGTCGACTGATGGTACTCTGATGCACGTTTAGATGCCTGGCAACCTGACTTTGACTTTCGCCTGCATGCAGTCGGCCGATAGCAATGTTCCTTAAATTTATCGATAGAGACGCCATAAATGTCTGCTTGAAAATGAACTGAATTTTTTGTATGTAGCGTTATCCTTTTATAGGGTTTCAGTTGCGTAGTCAGTGAATAGTGTTCACCCGAAATTTTGTTGCTTTCACGTGCGCGCAACATGAGCTGTGGTCAAAAATTGCGTCATAAACACTATTGACCACTGCGCAATTCAGGTCAACACGTGCATTTGACACTGTAAAGAACATTTGAGGCTGGTTTTTATATACCTTAGCACCAAATTGTACTTACAAACTCATAAAAACGTGCCCTCGGATAGCTATGCGTTTCTTTTTTTGAACAGTATATATTATGGTTAAGTATTTATATTTTTTCTCCTTTACACAGTATTGGGTCAAACCCTAAACCTTACCAGCGGCTTCCATATATATCGGAGAAAAACCATACAAAATAACATTTTTGTACTTAATACCTGGGTCTTCAAGGTAAACCTGTCTGGCATCGTGTTTGCACCCATAAAGAGACAGAGTACCAACCCAAAGAACATTAAGAATAAATATTGTAACTGGGCCTATAGATCCAGATTTATATTTCTTTCCCAACTTGAATTTACATTCAGCCCGTAGTGGCGAAATCACTAACATTAACATTTCCCGACGTTTGACCATTTGTGGTGTGACAAGGAATTTTTTTATACTGAGTTACCGACCTGACATTCCTATGTACTGGAAATCTCAAGCTACTGACACTGTGAGACTGTTCAATTTCTTATCTGGTCTAAATTAATGTGACATAAACAGTAGTCCCAAATAAAAGTAACAAAGAGAACGTTCACCGGAGAAGTGGATTTAATCTGTCTCTGAGGAGCTGGGGTTTTCTTTGCCAAAAAATAACACTGGATTTGCTGTGTGCGTGTGTCCTAAAGATTGTTCCAGAAGGTGCAACTCAAGTATTAGGTAAGAAAGAATTACGTGGCCACGGTTGTCTGAGAAGAGAAGAAAGATGAATGAATAATCCTCATATATATATATATATATATATATATATATACATACACACATATATATATATATATATATATATATATAAATATATATATATATATATATAAATATATGTATATATATATATATATATATATATACATACACACATATATATATATATATATATATACACACATATATATATTGTAGAATCCATGTACTCACGTTGGTTATTTTAAATGTGTAAGTTTTGTTAACACTGTCCCTTTCAGAATAGATTAACGTATAAACTCTGTTCTTTACTGTGGAGGGAAATCCTAGATCATAGCGTAAAAATCTTAGACTCTCTCTGGGGGTTAATAACTTTCTTCTAACGGGATCTTGTCTCAACAGAGGGAGGGAGGATTACACCTATGGGTCTATTTCTTGATTAATTCATTAATGTATGTTTATTTGTATTTTGATTGATATTCAAATTATTGCTGTTGTGAAGTTTCTTTGGATGGGTTTGAAAAAAAATCGAAAAAAGGTGATTCGTCTTACGAGGACAAAAGGCAAAGAAAATAGTCTACGTTACGGCCACAAGGCCTTCGTCAGGAAAGGAAAGAAAGTGAAGGCTAGATAGGACACATAAAAACTAAATAAAATAAAAACTGGGTACTTCCCTGAAGGCAAGAACCGAAATTCTATCAAAATCGCTGTCCGTTGATGACCGCGTGGCTGAACAGAAAGCGACTTCCGCCGCCGGATGTACACAATGCATACTAAGAAACTAAAAAACGAAACCGGACAATAAACTACCCAATGTGATAAAAGTGGGGACTGGAAATAGAAGAGGACAGAATGAGTGGGAGATAAATAAATATGAAATAAAAAAAAAAAAAATAAAAAAAAATGTATATGGCATACAAATAGAAGAATAGGATAAGAGTGGAAAGAGTAAAATAGAGCAAGAGAGGAGAGGGACCTCAGACAAAGGTGTGAAAAGTGTTGAGACCGGCTGGTTTTAGACACCCCATGCGGTGGATAAGACGGTTCTCAAGCTGTTCTCGGCTGGCAGTGTCAGAGGAGCAGGATCGGATCGCTGTGACCTGGATGTCGATGGGACCATGGTGGTCAGGACCATTGAAGTGTATAGCAACTGGTGTGGACTTTTGCTGAGCGATGTCATTTAAGTGCTGGCTGAATCTGTCCCCAAGTCGTTTGCCTGTTTGGCCAATATAGGTTTTGCAGCAACGTTTACATATGATCGTATAAATGACATTGCGCGATTCACACGTGAAGCTACTAGTGATGGTGTACGTAGCCTTAGGAAAGGACACCTTCTGGGTTGAGATGACATACTTGCACGTGTTGCATCGTGTCCGACCACAGGGTAGTGTGCCAAAGTGAGTGGCATTCTCCTTTGGGAGACGGCTGTGAACAAGAAGATCCTTCAAGTTCTTGTCACGTCTATATGCCACCAAAGGTGCTTCACTGAATACTTTTTGGGTCAGAGGCTCTGCTTGGAGGATAGGGAGGTGGCGGAAAAGGATCTGTTTGACAGTAGTACTGTGAGGGTGATGGGTCAAGATTAATTTGACTCTATCCGAAGTGGATTTATGGTGAGGTTTGAGGGCCTCCAGACGAGAGATGGGGAGCACACGTTGGAGAGCAGAGGTGAGAATATGTTCTGGATAAAGTCTGTTACGGAAGAAATCCAACATCTCATTTGCTCGTAAGTGGAAGTCATCGTCGTCTTGGCATAAACGGCGGAGGCGGAGAAGTTGTGAAAAAGGAAGGGAGTCACGACACGCCCGAGGATGAGAAGAGGTATACAGGAGGTAGCTGTGGGCATCTGTCGGCTTGTAGTATACTGAGGTATTAAGGCCGGAGGGCATGATAGAAATAGTAATGTCAAGGAAGTTGACAGATACTGTGGAGACGAGGGAGGTGAACTTGATGGTGGGGTGAAAGTGGTTCACAAAGTCGATGAAGCGGTGTAAATCAGTCTCAGACATATCTGTGAGACCTATGCCATCATCGATATATCTGCGGTAAAACCCAGGGAAAGGACCGGAGTATTGTTGCCATATCTGATGCTCCAAGTGGCCCATGAATAGACAGGCATAGCTGGGACCCATCTTCGTTCCCATGGCAACACCACTAATTTGGTCAAAAAAACTGACCATTGAATTCAAAGGAATTCAGTTGAAGGACCAGTTCAGCAAGACGGAGAAGAGTGACAGTGGATATAGAAGGGCAAGTGCGTTGGTCCAGAAAAAACCGAAGAGCTCGGAGACCATCAGAGTGGGGAATAGAGGTATACAGAGAGCAGACGTCCAGCAAGAAAAGATGGTAGGAGCGGTCTGCTGGGAGTCGGATAGAGGAGAAAGTTGTAAGAGCGTGAAGTTTCTTTATGGTAAATAAAATTTACATAAACTTTATTTACATGTGTTGGTCAGCTCGTCCCAAAAATATCCCTATTCCATTGATATAGTTTCTTCACGTTTGTGCGTCTTACTGTCGTCACTTATGTGTGTGTGTATGTGAGTGGTTGATACATACATATATTAATATATATTTTGGTAATCTGTCTGACAAACAAAGTTCTGTTGTAGAGATAGGCTGGACTAAAGAATCTTCTCGAGTCCAGGGACAGATTCTACCTATTTTTTTTTCACCATCTCTTACGTGAAAATCTATTTCTTATCTTATCTCTCACTGAGCCACCACCTGTTTTAGTTCTATTCAGAAGGGACCAAACTATGTCTTAATTCCCCTATCAAAAATCTACGACACAGTCCTATGCTTTTCCTTCCTAATTATTGCTGGTAATAATATACTATTATTGTAATAATGTTTACTTCGTTATTGGCTGAGTGCTTTCCGCGCTTCCTTTTAAAGCATTAGAGCCACCGTTTCACTATGGTGGAAAGTATATTCCTTGTGACCTGCGGACAGCACCGTTTCTGCTGTGTTTACTTTATGCCTTTCAAATACTTTTTACATTGTTTCTCAGAGTTCCAACGTGTAAATCTTATAGTTTTACATTTCTGCTGTTCAGTCCTTCCTTGTTCTTCTAGTGTATGAATATTCCAAGTGCCAAATCTGGAGATTTTCCTAAGAGAACAAAGTGTGAGTAGCCACCCAGATTCCTTTTGGCTTACTTTGGACGGCGTCATTAATCTACTCGTATTTGATAGATGACCTTTTATCCTTGCTGGATGGCTAAATTGAATTATCTAAATGACTTGATATTGGCGAAAGGGTGGTGGCTGTTTACAAATTATGTTTGAGATTCTTCATTTTTGAAATTATTATTAGAATGATGCTTACATTTATTTTTGTGTGGATGGCGGATCTTAGCCTAGAGATTGGGGATCATGGGCTGTACGTCGTCTTAATACGGCTTTATTTCATCTCCATTTGCCAAAATTGACCTAAGGTCATAAATTTACATCATACAGCTTTATCTATCATCCTAGTATCTTATAGTTACTAGTTTATATCAGCACGAAAAATTTCATTTTAGTGTGATAAATCCTTCTTTTAAACTGGTAACCCATAAACTTTGAACGCTTTTTTCTCAAAACTAGCTGACTTCGAGATGCAATAAAGCAGTACCACGGAGACGTCAGTAATTATATATGCTATCTTAATTTACCTTTGACTGGATCAACATGCTGAGAAGGTTAACTGAAGTTGGAGGGAGTGAGCGAAATTGACGCATCTCTTTTAGGCTGTTCCGTCTACTTTCAAGCGATGATTCCCCTCCGGTAGTAGGTTCATACGTTCTGAACATGTTCTTTTTTTTGGAGCGAGCAAAATCTTGTCGCAGATGCTTTTTAGAGTTTGATCTTTGGTGGCGTGAAGATTCGAAGAATCCAGAGTCGCTGAACCGTGTATCCACAGGTGACGTCGGATTACTACCCTCGTTACTGAAAAGGGTAGAAAAGGGTCATTACTGGTGAAGATAAATTTGGTAGTAAATTTATGAAAATCTACAGCATTTTAGCATTGATTCTAACTTTTTAATTAAGTTTAATATAGCTGTCTTTCCCTTTTTACCAAAACGCTTAATAAACTGACAGAGCGATTCAAAACAGATGATTGAAATAATGACATTTATCTACACACAAACATATATGTCATCATCGTCTGCACACAAACATTTATGTCATCATCATCTACACAGTGACATATATGTCATCATCATCTACACACAAACATATATGGCATCATCATCTACACACAAACATATATGTCACCATCATCTACACACAAACATATATGTCACCATCAGCTACACACAAACATATGTCACCATCATCTACACACAAACATATATGTCATCATCATCTACACACAAACATATATGTCATCATCATCTACACACAAACATTTATGTCATCATAATCTACTCACAAACAAATATGTCATCATCATCTACACACAAACACATATGCCATCATCATCTACACACAAACATATATGTCATCATCATCTACACACAAACATATATGTAATCATCATCTTAACACAAACAAATATGTCATCATCATCTACACACAAACATATGTCATCATCATCTACACACAAACATATATATCATCATCATCTACACACAAACATATATGTCATCATCATCTACACACAACCATATGTCATCATCATCTACACACAAACATATGTCATCATCATCTACACACAAACATATATGTCATCATCATCTACACACAAACATATGTCATCATCATCTACACACAAACGTATATGTCATCATCATCTACACACAAACATATATGTCATCATCATCTACACACAAACATATGTCATCATCATCTACACACAAACATATATGTCATCATCATCTACACACAAACATATGTCATCATCATCTACACACAAACATATATGTCATCATCATCTACACACAAACATATGTCATCATCATGTACACACAAACATATATGTCATCATCATCTACACGCAAACATATATGTCATCATCATCTACACACAAACATATATGTCGTCATCATCTACACACAAACATATATGTCATCATTATCTACACACAAACATATATGTCATCATCATCTACACACAAACATATATGTCATCATCATCTACACACAAACATATGCGTCATCATCTACACACAAACATATGTCATCATCATCAACTTTAAGCTCCATATAGAGCATAGAGCTACAGCTGCTGCGGGTCCCTTACAGGAAGCCTGCTCCAAATCGCATGCTGTTGCAGCGGCGGTTGCTATAGCAATGTCTGTTTTATGATGAGGTTGTCAGTCACGTGTACTACTACCTATTATTTTTAGCCTTGAGCGATATGCCTGATTGAAGAGTAGTTCTGTTTTTTTTTTGTTTTTTTTTTATTTGTCTTTTTAAAAATCCGTAGAAGATACACAGGTCATATATATATACACCCGTACACACGAATTTATAGAATGTATGTTTGAGTGCCTATGTTTTTTAGTACTTGTTCATTTTCATTATACTGTCTACTATATTCCATTTGGGCACAGACAATTGTCCTTTAGTGAAACCTAGATGCGAACATTAGGTTGCCTCAGAAGTTTCTAGATGCCTGGTTTGGATATGTAATATAAATGAGCCCAAAAAAAGATGTTGTTAGCTCATGACGGAAAATAAAAAAGGTAATTTTAAACGCTTTACCTGAGGTTAGAAAGTGATATGTTCTTCAGAGGGTTGCTCAGTTCTGGAAGCTGGTTGAAACCGTGAGCAGTCATCCATCTGTTTATAAGCGAGATGTCAGCACGTTTGACGAAATAGTCCTGCATGTCGAGAGGATGTATGTCCAGCCATTCTTCAACGCTGGACAAACTTAATCCGTCCATTTCTTCTGTCCCTAGATTATATAATGGAATGAGAAAACTACTGTACATTCTTAAAGACAACAGGAGCCCTGTAAAACAAATATACATTGTGTTACAGTCATTGCCGGGAAACAGAGATAGACCGAAAAACACTTTGAGAAGACAACGGGGTATGGGAATTAAAATGTTGAGGGAGACATGGAAAGACATTGAGTTGATGGCACAGACAGGAAGACTGGGCATATGTCTTTTGAACGTCTGTGCTACTTTGCAGTGTTGCCAATTTGCCTGTTTGACGCCAAATACCACAATTCTAGCCTTTTCATAATTGCTTGGCGGCAAAAGAAAGTTTGGCTTTTTGGCTTTTTAACATTCGTTGGCGTCGAGAAATTCGTTTGGCTTTTTGGCGTTTTTTTTTGGGGGGGGGAACTTTTTTTCTTTTCTTACATGCTAATATTGGTTAGACTGAAAGATGTATTCCTGTATTTAATTTTATCGCAGAAACACAAAACATAACGAACGAAGCTAATATAAATTGCAACCCATTATCTACGGTCACGTGGACATCTAGGCCACTGTTTCAATCCCCTTATACAATAAGACCTACTGATTATTAACATATTTTAAAATCTGGTTGTGGACGGGGAAGGCATGTGTTTTGGTAAGGATAGCCAGGAAAGCGACCAGAATCTGACAAGCTGCATCGGTTTTTCATCGGATGGTGCGTAAACCATGGCTGATTGTAATAACTCAGCGTGTTCTAGATAGAATGATGTTTCTCCTCACTGTGTGCAATTGAAATGCACCTGTCATTCACTGGCTTTGTCCATTCAACATGAAATGTCCCCACTACCATCGCTTATCGGACTTTTATTGTCAGGAATACCTCACTGGTTTCGAAGTAGTGAGTTGAGACGAGAATCGCGCGTCTTTTTTTTATTTTTTGCACCAACATTTCAGTTATATTTTAAATAAGAAATAGAGGACATATACTAAAGTATTAAAAAATAAAGAATTATGTTGCGTTATGAATCCAGTTACATAATCTGAAGCTGCTCGAGCTGCTACTCTCCCATTAGAACAACCGTCATCTACTAAGTGGCTCGCGCGAGGAAAGGTAATGTTTACAATTTTGATGAACAGGGATGAGCTGAATGCTAATTTTACTTCGGCTGAACCAGCCCAAGCAAAGTTAGATATCAAATTTGTCTATCTAATTGTTTGTCTATCAATTTGTCTATTTAATCGTCTGTCTATCTATTTCTCTCTAATTATTTGTCTATCTATTTTTCTATCTAATTGTCTATCTATTAGTCTACCTAATTATCTCTCTATCTATTTGTCTATCTATATGTCTGTTTTTTGTGTGTGTTTTTGCTGTTTTTTTCTTATTTTCATTAAGTTCTTGATTGTTTGAAAAAAACAAATACTTTATTTTGATTATAATTGGGTAATGTCATTGTATGCTGTTATTAAAACCTTTATAATGCTTAAAGTAACATGTTGGAATGAAAGGGTATAGTATGCAAGATACGTGAGAGTGGAAGGGCAGAATGTTAGACGGGCCTGCGCGCCCAATTCTTAACCCTTTGAAAATAAAGTTCGTTCGTTCGTTCTATTTAATCGTCTATCTATCTATTTGTCTATCTTATTGTCTATCTATTTGTCTATTTAATTTGTGTCTATTTTTCTATCTAATTGTCTGTCAATCTGTCTATCTAACTGTCTGTCAATATATTTGTCTATCTAATTGTCTGTCAATCTATTTGTCTATCTAATTGTCTGTCTATCAATATTTGTCTGTTTGCTTCTCCGCATTTCCGTTTGTTCTGCAGAAAACCAACACGGATTGATTCTCTGAATGGTGGTTGAAAAGTTGCTTCCTATTTTAGAACTGTCATTTCTTCGTTTCTAATCAAACAATTTACATAAGACAAATGCCAAAATAAAGGAAATTAACTGTCCTTTTGCTATGTAAAATCCTAATCCCTTAACAAAATGGAACTAGAAGCCGGAACAGACAGACACATTCACTTACCTAGGATGCATAGTAAAACCAGACGGCGGAACAAGCAAGGACATCAACAACAGAGGGAGTAAGGCGAGAACAGCCTTTGTTAGTCTCAACAATATCTGGAAGACTTCCCAGTACAGCAGAAACACCAAATTAAGATTAAGATTATACGAGAGCTGTGTACTTTCTGTGCTTGTCTTTGGTGCGGAATGCTGGAGAGTAACAGGGAAGAAAATGTCGAAATTGTCCTCTTTCCACGCAATCTATCTAAGGAAAATTCTTCAAATCTTGTGGCAGAATACTATCACTAACCAAGAACTACTTACTCGGAGTAACCAAGACGACATGCACATCATCATAGCTGGCAAACCCTGGAGTTGGGTTAGCCACGTCTTCAGAAGAGACCCTGATGCCATCACAAGAACAGCTATGCTATGGACCCTTAAGGAAAGCGGAAGAGAGGCCGGCCAAAAACAACTTCGTGGAGAACTGCGGAGACCGAAATACAAAGAATCATCCAGATCTTGGGCACTGAACAACGGATGACCGCCGACCGAGCGAATTGGAAGCAGTGTGTTGCTGCCGTACAAGACGCGTGATGGCCCTTGACTGCTTTGACAGTCGGCGGCTAAGGATTCCAAGAAGATGATTTTACTCCGTTAAATGCTTGGTCACATTAATAACAGCTCATTGTAAGGTCCAGTCTGTACAATAGATAATTTCATAACGCGCTGCACGCTTTGCTGTCTCTTGTATTAGCCGCTTTAGATTTTTTTTATAAATTTTGTTTCTGGAAATAATAAATAAATAAAAATGTGACATTTCTCAAATGGCAGTTATTACTCTGTGTTGCGACTTGTGTTTCGTGTGTACCTAAAGTCACTTTCTGTTCAGCCACGCGCTCATCAACAGACAGCGATTTTGATAGAATTTCGGTTCTTGCCTTCAGGGAAGTACCCAGTTTTTATTTTATTTAGTTTTTATGTGTCCTATCTAGCCTTCACTTTCTTTCCTTTCCTGACGAAGGCCTTGTGGCCGTAACGTAGACTATTTTCTTTGTCTTTTGTCCTCGTAAGACGAATAACCTTTTTTCGATTTTTTTTCAAACCCATCCATTGTATTCCACGTCTTACCGCAGTTCCCCTCCACTTCCTCGTACCTAAAGGACGTATGTCAGGACCAGTGGCGGCTTTCTTTAATGAGCTGTTGAGCTTCAGCACTCCCTAAGAAAAGGACTGCATACTGCTGTCTCTACTACATTATAATACATAATACGGACAGACCAAAAAATTGAGGTTACACCGGAAGGGTTAAATAGTAAAAAAATAAATAAATTATGTAACACCGTATTGGGGAAAGTGCTGCAAACGATTACAGCTCAAGTGACCTTGACCTCTTATAAGCGAATGCTTGTCATACACATACGCTAGAGGCGAACTACGATTGGTTTGAATTTTTTAACCAGAGCTGCAGCCAATCACAGCTCAAATGCAATGAGCAAATTAAAGGGAAGTTACAATGACAATTTTAAACACGAGAAAGAGCAGCATACATGTCCGTGTAACCGGTTTGAGACTCGGGAAGCTGCTACGACTGACAATGATTACTCCTAGTTGCAGTAGACTTTTAAAATAACTTTTCAGAACTTCTTGACAGATTTTAGATGAGATAAGACACTAATCATTTGTGTCTGGGTTGATATTTCTCATGGTGGTCACAATTTGTGAGTATTATGTATAGTATTTTAAATGAATGAACAGTGCAGCACCCCCAATGACAACCCCCTGGAACCGCCACTGGTCAGGACATAGCTATTAATAGATAGGAACTGACTATTCAATCCCCATGTCAATCAATTAATACCTCTAGGTCCCCAAGGAGCACAGGCCTTCAACAAACACATGCTAAGTTCTCCTGTCACGTGCCATCAGCTCAAGTTCTCCTGTCACGTGCCATCAGCTCAAGTTCTCCTGTCACGTGCCATCAGCTCAAGTTCTCCTGTCACATGCCATCAGCTCAAGTACTTTCTGTTTTCCTGGTAATTTTCACTTCTGTCTCCAGTTCTCCTCTCCATGTATTTGTTGCTCTACCTCTGCCTCTTTTTCCCTGGGGGTTCCAGAACAAGGACTGCCTTGTAATGCTATAATAGGTTTCTTCAATGTGTGGAATATCCGTTACCAGCGTCTTCTATCCATCTCTTGTTCCACTCACACTTGTCTGGTTCTTGTTTGTCAGTTCCACAATGGTGACTTTGTCATACCATTTCAATCTTTTATTCTACGCAAGCATCCGTTTATGAATGTTTGTAACTTGTTTTTGTTTTGGTTGTTTCAGAGCCATACAATAGGACAAACTTGACTTTTAAGTTGAAGATTCTTATTTTTGTTTTGAACTTGAGATCTCTTGATCTCTATGTTTCCCAATGCAATGAAAAAATCATTCTTAGAAGAATATTTAACCTTGTCCTAATCTCCCGGTCTCTCATTTGAATTTGGCTTTAACACAATAACATTAAAGTTGAAGGGGGCTCTTTCTTTTTACCAAATTGAAATGATGCAACTAACATTTTACTTCTTTTAAAAAAAAAAAAATTTGCCTCGTTTTGGCGAGGCGCGTCCCGTTCAACCTAGCTGGTTATATTAGGGCGCATGTCCAAATATAAAAGATTTTTAGGTCTGGAGAAACCAACATCCTATAAATATACCCTCCTTACTATGTGTTGACTCTGTTCAATCAAAAATATAAGTGTATATGTATATACAGTTTTTAAGCATACCTTACAAAGACTCAAAAATGTGCGCATGCGCGCAGCGGGTATTTCAAGTGAAACTTTCGCAGTTGAGTTGCAACCGGTAATATTCACATGTCTCCCCACACACTGGCCATGTAGGTGAAAAAAAAAAAGAAATAAGTACATTCTTTTTTGAGTCTTTGTAAGGTATGCTTAAAAACTTGCCGAGATTATCTTACTTTTGTGATAGAAAGCATCCTCGTACCACATCATGGGGCGGAGAATAAATTTTTTGAAAAGGGTACAATCTTTTATGGACACCCTGTACTTTCGGGGTAATTGAAAAGTTACTTGCTATTTTTAAATGTTTATCTCCTCACTTGTATCTATTGGATACACACAAAACAAATGTCAAAACAACTGACACGTGACAAATCAGTTTAAAGTTTGTTTTGTTTTGTAGTGTTTAGCTTTGTTTGTTAATTCCCGGAAACATAATAAAATAAAAATAAAAACCTTTGAAATGGCCAATAAACTGACGTTACGAGAGACAGCAAAAATCGCTGTCCGCTTTGAAATCTTGAGTACAGATTGTATCTCACGCTACGTTGTTATCTGAATGTAGCATAGCATTTTATATATCCGAGATATAAGTCCATTTGCTTACTGATCACCAGAGCTTATAGGAAAGGTGCTTATTACAATATATAAAAAAGAAATATATAATTCAAAAACAGTTTAAACTAGTTAAAGGCTTTAATAACTATCCTATATTACAGTTGAAATTATAATATTAATATAAGTCGCCCATTATTGTGGATTTAAGTAGACTATGGTATTTGGCCAAAACATTCGGAGAATACCATCACCAAGCAAGATCTGCTTACTCGGAGCAAGAAAGAGGACATGCACACCATCATAGCTGGAAGACGCTTTAGCTGGGTTGGCCATGTCCTCAGAAGAGACCCCGATGCCATCACAAGAACAGCTATGCTATGGACCCCTGAAGGAAAACGAAAGAGAGGTCGACCAAAAACAACCTGGCGGAGGACTGTGGAGGCTGAGATGCAAAGAATGAACCAGAGTTGGGGCACTGTACGAAGGATGGCCACCGACCGAGCAAAGTGGAATCAATTTGTTGCTGCCCTACAAGACGCCACCAGGCGTGATGGCCAATGACTGCTTTGACGGTCGGTGGCTAAGGATCAAAGAAGAAGAAGAAAGTAGACTATGAGAAAGGAGGTTACAAAATCTATTTCGCTTCGACATAATTAATGACAGAAGCGATCCTTACTTAAGTTTTTATTGTGTGTGGCGTCACATTTATAAAGCCGCTCCCCCTAACGTCACACTTCGTCCCAAAATTGTTGGACCCCTCCCCCCTCACTGCGTGACGACATATCTGGACGACCCCAATACGCAAGAAGCGGGAACTGAATAAAATATCTAGGCCTAAATATCCTTATTAGAGGTTTACAGAATATCTGCTTTCGTTAATTTAAAAAAAAACACAGTTATCATGTTAACAACAACGCGATCACTAAAACAACAGATTTTTAATTGTAAGAACACTGTGTTCATTCAGAGCGAAACATTCTCATTGTAACAATAATGCGATAATTAGAACAAACCAGTTCTCACTGTAACAATAATGCGTTCATTATGATTAGAGAGTTCTCATTGTAACAATAATGCGTTCATTAGAATTAGAGAGCTCTCACTGTAACTATAATGCGTTCATTAGAATTAGAGAGCTCTCACTGTAACAATAATGCCTTCATTATAATTAGAGAGCTCTCACTGTAACAATAATGCGTTCATTAGAATTAGAGAGCTCTCACTGTAACAATAATGCGTTCATTAGAATTAGAGAGCTCTCACTGTAACAATAATGCGTTCATTAGAATTAGAGAGCTCTCACTGTAACAATAATGCGTTCATTAGAATTAGAGAGCTCTCACTGTAACAATAATGCGTTCATTAGAATTAGAGAGCTCTCACTGTAACAACTTTGACTTAATCGTTCCTCTTCCACCCTGGGATGCAGACATTTTCCAGAGAGAACTCCATACTATCCTATCGGCTGCCGTTTTCGCCCTTATCCGAGAAGGCTAGGTAGGCTATCCGATCTCACTACCTAGGAGGTGAAAGGGTGGGGGGAGGGGGGGGGGCGGCGGGGGCTGATGACATCATAATGAACCACTGGTTGTGAAAATATGTCAATTAAATGTATTCCCTGAACTGGGAGTGATCCCGGTATCTTTAAAATTAGAGGCAGACGTTATACTTTTAGCCACTCCGACGTCACAAATAATCTTACTGTAATTTTTGCAATTGTTCAAAATAGCATTTTATAAAAAGGTTCATCATTTACGTTATCAAATCTTATGGTAGATAATTTGGTAAAAAGTCAGTTTGATTTATAGATGGGTGCTCAAACCCCTATTTTTTGACACACAAAATAAGGAATAATACAGAACTGGAATAATCGAAAACCGTATGCATAAGAAATTAGATAAATGTTACCATAAAAACTATTTGTACTTGCAATTTTGAAACAATTCAGTTTCAATTATTTTTAAATTTTAATTACAGAAAAGTTTATAAAAAATTCCGCACCTCCTCTACACACACACAACGCATTGTTCGGCCGCATCGCTTGCACCGCCCAAGAGCATGCCTTGGGTGTATTTGTTGACGGTCTGCTCCAGGACTGGCTAAAACCGAAAGAATAAAATACCTATCCTATCTTGTGTACTGTATAAATAATGAAGTTAAAAAACTGTTCACAGTGTGGTTTCATATCACTTATCACTTAATCAGCAGCTACACTCGGAAATGACGTATTTGGAGTCAGAAATTCTTCCATGCTTAACTCTACAGTGACAGTTGAACTTTTTGGATGTCTCTCCATTAAGAAGGCCAGTCCTTTAGAACAAAATTAGTCGTAACCGCCCTGAGAATCTTTTAAGACGCATGGAGCCCGGGTTATGTTTACGTAACGTCACGCGATATGTGTGACGTGAGCCATTACAGACCTGGTGTCGATGAAAAGGAAACACGTGAGATGCTATGAGTGTGTGCGCATGTATGTGAGTGTTTTAGTGTTGTTCTCTTTGTACTCGTATATTTGAGTGTATGTGTATATGTGAAGATTTCCTTTTCATAATTATCGTTGCAGTAAACCTGCGGTAAACATGTATGAGTTTGACTCGGTCATTAACAATGTATTTTACGTTTGAGTGAGTGAGTGAGAGTGAGTGATTGAGAGTGAGAATGAGTGAGAGGGAGTGAGTGAGAGTGAGTGAGAGTGAGTGACTGAGTAAGAGAGTGAGAGAGTGAGTGAGTGAGTGAGTGAGAGAGTAAGAGAGTGAGTGAGTGAGTGTGTGAGTGAGTGAGTGAGTGAGTGAGAGAGTAAGAGAGTGAGTGAGTGAGTGTGTGTGAGTGAGTGAGTGAGAGAGTAATAGAGTGAGTGAATGAGTGAGTGAGAGAGTAAGAGAGTGAGTGAGTGAGTGAGTTAGTGAGAGAGTGTGTGAGTGAGTGAGAGTGAGTGAATGTGTGAGTGTGTGAGTGAGTGAGAGTGAGTGAGTGTGTGAGTGTGTGAGTGAGTGAGTGAGAGTGAGTGAGTGAGTGTGTGAGTGAGTGAGTGAGTTAGTGAGAGAGTAAGAGAGTGAGTGAGTGAGTGAGTGAAAGTGAGTGAGTGAGTGAATGAGTGAGTGAGTTAGTGAGAGAGTAAGAGAGCGAGTGAGTGAGTTAGTGAGAGAGTAAGAGAGTGAGTGAGTGAGTGAGAGAGTGAGTGAGTGAGAGAGTGAGTGAGTTAGTGAGTTAGTGAGAGAGTAAGAGAGTGAGTGAGTGAGAGTGAGTGAGTGAGTTAGTGAGAGAGTGAGTGAGTGAGTGAGTGAGAGAGTGAGAGAGTGAGTGCGAGAGAGTGAGTGAGAGTGAGTGAGAGTGAGTGAGTGAGTGTGTGAGTGACAGTGAGTGAGTGTGTGAGTGAGAGTGAGTGAGCGTGAGTGAGGGAGTGGGAGTGAGTGAGAGTGAGTGAGGAGTGAGAGTGAGTGAGAGTGAGTGAGAGTGAGTGAGTGAGTGTGAGTGAAAGTGAGTGAGTGAGAGTGAGTGAGTGAGAGTGAGTGAGAATGAGTGATTAAGTGTGAGTGTGAGTGAGTGAGTGTGAGTGAGTGAGAGTGAGTGAGAGGGAGTGAGTGAGAGTGAGTGAGTGAGTGAGTGAGTGAGAGTGAGTGAGAATGAGTGAGTGAGTGAGAGTGAGTGAGAGTGAGTGAGAGTGAGTGAGTGAGTGTGTGAGTGAGAGTGAGTGAGTGTGTGAGTGAGAGTGAGTGAGCGTGAGTGAGTGAGTGGGAGTGAGTGAGAGTGAGTGAGAGTGAGTGAGAGTGAGTGAGAGTGAGTGAGAGTGAGTGAGTGAGTGAAAGTGAGTGAGTGAGAGTGAGTGAGTGAGAGTGAGTGAGAATGAGAGATTGAGTGTGAGTGAGTGTGAGTGAGTGAGTGTGAGTGAGTGAGAGTGAGTGAGAGGGAGTGAGTGAATGAGAGTGAGTGAGAATGAGTGAGTGAGTGTGAGTGAGTGAGTGAGTGAGAGTGAGTGAGTGAGTGTGAGTGAGTGAGAGTGAGTGAGAGTGAGGTTGAGAGTGAGTGAGTGAGTGGGAGTGAGTGAGAGTGAGTGAGAGAGTGAGTGTGAGTGAGTGAGAGTGAGTGAGATTGAGTGAGAGTGAGTGAGAGTGAGTGAGTGAGTGTGAGTGAGAGTGAGTGAGTGAGTGTGAGAAAGAGTGAGTGAGTGAGAGTGAGTGAGTGAGTGTGAGTAAGAGTGAGTGAGTGAGAGTGAGTGAGTGAGAGTGAGTGAGTGAGAATGAGTGAGTGAGTGTGAGTGAGAGTGAGTGAGTGAGAGTGAGTGAGTGAGAGAGAACGAGTGAGAGTAAGAGAGTGAGAGAGTGAGTGAGTGAGAGAGTGAGTGAGTGAGAGAGTGAGAGAGTGAGGGAGAGAGTGAGTGAGTGAGTGAGTGAGTTAGCGTGTAAGTGAGTGAGCGAGTGAGCGAGTGAGCGAGTGTGTGTGTGAGTGTGTGTGTGAGTGTGTGAGTGAGTGTGTGTGAGTCTGTGAGTGAGTGAGTGTGTGTGTGAGTGTGTGAGTGAGTGTGTGTGTGAGTGTGTAAGTGAGTGTGTGTGTGAGTGAGTGCGTGAGCGAGCGTGCGTGCGTGCATGTGTGTGTATGTGTGTGTGTGTGTGTGTGTGTGTGTGTGTGTGTGTGTGTGTGTGTGTGTGTGTGTGAGGAGGCCTGTTTTAGGAAGTACAAGGCCCAATTCGAATCGTTTCAACTTGGCCCCAGCAGGGTTTAGTTAAAAAACGAGTAAAAAAAGCGTTCATTTTGTCCCCGTGTTTTATTTCAGCTCTTCAAAGTTAAAGATTATCACATAGCACATACTGCCGTAGGGTAGTGAAGTGTTAGAGACTTCACTATACTAGGTCCAGCATCCCGGGGGGGAGGGGGGGACCAGTTTCTTTCCTCGCTGTCTTTTTCTTCCCTAACTCAAGAGTAAAGTCAGGTAGCCATTTACAGCTGGGTAGACTGTGTGCAACATCAAAGCGGGTAGACTTTGGAATTTGGGTTGGCCACATCCTCAGAGGAGGACCTGGCACCATCACCCGAACTGCTATACTATGGACTCCAGAAGGAAAGCGAAAGCAGGAACGGTCAAACGCCACCTGGCGGAGAACTGTCGAGGCAGATATGCTAAGCATGAGCCAGAGCAATGGCACCCCACGAAGTATTGCTGCGGAGCGAGCAAAGTGGAGACAATTTGTTGCTGCCCTACAAGACGTCCCCAGGCGTGATGGCCACTGATTGCTTTGTCTGTCTGCGGCCAAGGACCAAAGAAGAAGCAGAAAACTATGAGTGCTTAAATAATAACAGAAGCATATATTTCATAGCAGATGCTCCATCTAAAAGTGGCAGTAAAATGGAGTAATTCAGCAACCCATTGCCATATCGAGAAGTTGAACCTATCATTCACAAGTACAAATACCAGTGGACGGAGGAAGGTGACATATACATCAGAGGTGACCCAAACCACTAACATAATAGGCATCAGAAGACCGTCATTTTCCGCATGAGAACTGCCCACTGCAGATTACTTGGTCACCTTTATCATCTCATGATATCTCATACACATGAAAGTCCGTGTGGAACTGGAATACAGATTCCCGAATACATTCTTCAAAACTGCCCAGCCTATGATGGCCCACGACGTCTAACCCGGCCAGGGGATGCTGAGCTCAGGCAGAAGCTATGAGGCCGCCGCGCTGACCTGGGAAAGAATGGAATCGAACTGACTGGCGACAGGCCTGCAGATTTAGCATGACTACAAGCAGAAGAAGAAATATATATTGGATACATCGTGTTACATTTACCTTTCTTGTCTAGTGCACTCCTTCTTTGTGTCTAATGAATGCATGCTATGTTCCTTTGATCCTTCATTATGTATCTGAAAATCTTACCAGTACAACACAAACACCAAATTAAGATTATGTGAGAGATGAGCACTTTTTGTACTTCTCTATAGTGCAAAATACTGGAAAACAACAGAAGAGGGAATGTCGGAATTGCACTCTGTCCACACAATCTTCCTTAGGAAAAATCTCCGAATCTTTTAGGCCAAATACTATCAACAACCAAGAGCTGCTAATTCGGAGCAACAAGACGACATGCACACTGTCATAGGTGGCAGATGCTGTAATTGGATGTTCCTCGTCCTTAGAAGAAATCCCGACGCCATCACAAGAACTGCTGTGCTATGGACCCGAGAAGGAAAGCGAAAGAGAGGCCGAACAAAAGAAACTTGACGGAGAACTGTGAAGGCCGAGTAGCAAAGCATCAGCCTGAGTTGGGGCACCACATGAAGGATGGTCGACGACCAAGCAATGTGGAGACAGTTTGTGTCTGCCGTTACAAGATGCCACCAGGCGTAACGGCCGCTGACTGCTTTGACAGCCAACATCTAAGGATTTAAGAAGAAGATGAATTTATTTATTTAGTAAATTTCCTACAGACGTCGTGCCAAGCAACATGAAAACCACTTTAATACATTCAATCATTCACCTTTAGAGTCCCCACAGAGCATAGGCCTTCAACAAAAATATGTAAAGACTTTATTTTACGTGTCATCAGCTCAAAGACTTTCTGTCGTGTGTCGTTAGATCAAAGTCTTTCTGTCACATGTCATCAACTCAAAGTCTTTCTGTCACGTGCCCTCAGCTCAAAGTCTATCTGTCGCGAGTCATCAGCTCAAAGTCTTTCTGTCACATGTCATTAGCTAAAAGTCTTTCTGTTACGTGTCATCAGCTCAAAGTCTTTCTGTCACATGTCATCAGCTCAAAGTATTCCTGTCACGTGGCATCAGCTCAAAGTCTTTCTGTCACGTGTCATCAGCTCAAAGATTCTCAATCGCGTGTCATCAGCTGAAAGTCGTTCTGTCACGTGCACGTGTCATCAACTCAAAATCTTTCTGTCACGTGTCATCAACTCAGAGTCGTTCTGTCACGTGTCATTAGCTCAAAATCTTTCCTATATCTTCCTCATTAGTGTCATCTCTGTGTCCATGTCTATTCACCTTGTGTTGGTCGGCTTACCACTGCTTCTCTTACCATGGGGATTCCAAATTAAGAGCTGCCTGGTAATGCTATTAGCTGGTTTCTTAAATGTCTGTCCTATCCGTCGCCAGCATCTCCTACCCATCGCTGGTGGTGGCTGAGTTTTATTTTCTTTAGCAGCCTGATGGGAGCCGCGCTGGTGTAATGGTTACCACATTGCGCTGGCGATCAGGTGTTCATGGTTCAAGCCCGGGCGTGAGCATTTGAAGCAGTGTCATTGACCGAGATTTTGACTGATTAACCGGAACGGCTCCTGAGATAAACCCTCTGTTGATGGGAAGGAGCGAAGCTCTAGACCGGGTTGGAAGGAAAGTCCACAAGCTCCCCAACCTCGCAATGACATGTCATTGAGCCGAAGGGTTGAAAGCCTAAGTGCCGGTGGTTAAGAAAAAAAAATCAACCTGAAGTTAGCTGACCGTGATTGTTTATTGAAGTTTTCTACGATGAGTGTAGCCGGCCCCATGGCCATCCCTCCTTAGTTGGTTTTTACGACACGCATGACATGTTACAGCGTTACTGGTCTTTTATGCCCTTTTGAACCCCAGTAACACACGTATGCATTTGACTGTGTAGAAGCGATATAATCAAGAATATGTTGCTCTAGCTGACACGATGATACCGTTTTTTTTTTTAAATTAGGCTGATACATTTTTGTTGTTCTTAAATGCTCATGTGTCGTTTTCTTTCTACGTTTTATCGATTGATTTTTGAGAAAAAAAAGTTAATGAAATTTTATTTAAAAAAAAAAAAATAGCACGTATTTTTTCTTCATCAAATCCGCCTGAGGTTACGTTCAGCTCGTTCAAATTGTAATTGCCTTGAATGGAAAATAATCAAGAAAACAAAATTGTGTTGTTCATTCAGGCGTGAAAATTTAGACAATAGTGACCTGTGACCCTTCTTGTTAATTATCTTCCAGCTTTCCCTGGAGCACAGGATGTTAACAAACACATTACCATCATTCCAGTTCTGTGCCATCGGCTCGAGGTTTTTCCGTGCCTACATAAACCCTTTCAAGTTCTCTTCTTCGTGTGTGTGTTTGTTTGTGTGTGTGTTTTCTGTTTTTGTTGGTATTGCTATATTTCTCTTACACTACTCTTACATTACATTACATTCCATCATTTCAAAAGAAAAAAATATGGTGTGGGGGTGGGGTTTAAGAATTTGGGACGTCATTGAAGAGGAGAAAACCCCTAACTACTACGTTCGTCCGATTGACTAAGCGGTTAGAACGACTTCCTATCGCGGCGAAGATACCGGTTTCCGGTATCAAAACATGGTATCACCACGGTCCATTCTACTCAATTATAAACGACTCTGCTTTTGAGTTAGGAAAAGCAAACAGCAGCGAGAAAGGGAACTTGTCACCCCACCTCATAAAAAAAGCTGGACCTAGTATGCTGAAGTCTTTAACCCTTAACTCCCCGGCCGCAGTATCTGTTATGGGACCGCCGTTACCTTTTTTTTTAAACTGTAAGTGCAGTATCGTTGCCATCTCTTATTTATGAATCGATACATCGTTGGACTCTTGACAAGTTTTACTATGCCTCTCACATAAAGGCCTTATCTTGTATGCGTCCTCAGTTGTCTTTGTCTGTTTCTACCCGACAGCTCATATGTTGTTGACTTAAGGTTAAAAAAAAGCCTGGCTTAAATACTTCAATATGTGTAACAGGATGAGGCATTTCTTGTGTGTGTATATACTTGAGTTGTAATTTATAGTTCGTGTTCGGTACGAGTGTTGAGGAGATAAGATGAAGGAACCTTGAAGATCTAGGAAAGACTTTTATTTAATGTGGGCTAGTTACAGAACTTTATGAATAAAATGAAAAGTATTTTGTACAACAAATATGTGTCAATGGAAGTAAGAAAGAGAGTTCTTCAGTGTTATTCTTCTTCTTCTTTGATCCTTAGCCGCCGGCCATCAAAGCAGTCAATGGCCATCACGCCTAGTGGCGTCTTGTAGGGGAACAACAAATTTATTTCACTTTGCTCGGTCGGTGGCCATCCTTCGTACAGTGCCCCAACTCTGGTTCATTCTTTGCATCTCAGCCTCCACAGTCCTCCGCCAAGTTGTTTTTGGTCGGCCTCTCTTTCGTTTTCCTTCAGGGGTCCAAAGCATAGCTGTTCTTGTGATGGAATCGGGGTCTCTTCTGAGGACATGGCTAACCCAGCTCCAGCGTCTGCCAGATATGGTGGTGTGCATGTCCTCTTGCTTGCTCCGAGTAAGCAGATCTTGGTTGGTGATGGTATTCGGCCAAAAGATTCGGTGAATTTTTCTTAGGCATGTTGTGTGAAAAGAGGAACATTTCGACACTTCCTTCTCTGTAACTCTCCAGCTTTCCGCACCATAGAGAAGCACAGAAAGCACACAGCTCTGATATAATCTTAATTTTTTTTTTTTTTCGTACGCCCGCTAATACTCGAGGCGAAATCTCAGGTTATTTTTTTAATGTCTAACCTGACATTGATTTTTACGTGAGTATCCTATTTTCTTGTACAGAGACAAGTGTCCCTCGCCATTCAGGCAGATAATCGCCGTTTTCGGAGGTACCCATTATAGCTGGGTCGGCTCAGGAGCCGCCAGTCCCTGGTCGACGACACTCCTTCAAATGTTCTCGCCAGGTCTCGAGTTATTCCAGTCCAAATCCCGGTCGACGAAAAATCCTCAAATGCCGTCGCCCGGGTTTGATCCTGAATCACCCGGTCGCCAGAGCGGTGTTGTAACCACTACGCTAGCGCGGCTCCCCTTAATTTTGTGCTTGTGCTGTATTGAGAGGACTTCCAGATGTTATTTATGCTTAAAAAAAGCTGTTATTGTTTTGTTCATTCTGTTGTTGATGTCTTTGCTTGCCCCGCCATCTGGTGTTACTATGCATCCTAGGTACGAGTATGTGAAGGTGTCTGTCTGTACCAGTTGCTGATTCCTTACTGATATGGGCTCAGGGTTGCTCACATTGAGCGTCATGACCTCTGACTTCTTTAAATTGATGTTCAAGCCCACCTGCTGGCTATACTTATTAAGTCTATCCGTTTTTTTCCTGGATGTGTTGATGTGAATGTGTTAGTAGTGCAATGTCATCTGCATATTCCAGATCTTCCAATGTAGAAAATGTAGTCCATCTTATTCCTCTTGGACTGCCCTCTGTTGTCTGGCGCATCACCCAGTCTATGACTGTTAAAACATAGGGACAGTTTATGGAAAATACTGAGGGCTTATGGAATTCCAAGCTGCATAGTGTCAATCATAAAAAGCCTGTATGCCAACTTTACGTGTAGTGTTGGGCAGAGCAACCTAACCTTTGAGGTGAAGACAGGAGTACGACAGGGATGCCTCTTATCAACCACTCTATTTCAGTGTTATATAGAACTAATATTGATATATGGAAGTAAGTCATGGACAATTAGTAAAAAGTAGGAAAAGCTCTAGAAGCCACAGAGATGTGGTTTTACAGAAGAATGTTAAAAATACCATAAGTAGCTAACAAGAGAAATGAAGACGTCCTGAAAGAGGCGAATGCTGAAAGGAAGCTTATTCGACATGTTAGAAGGAAGCAATTCACTTTCTTTAAGCATGTTATGAGAAGAAAGGGGCTGGAGTCAATCACGACAATAGGAAAGATAAAAGGACAAAGAGATAGGAGGGCGACAAAGAGAGACGATACTGGACAATTTGACATGATGGCATGGAGAGAAGTCTAAAACAGAGTTGATACATAGTACTGTAGACATGAAGTTGTGGAGAGCGATCATCTGTGCCACCAGATATGGTACTTAAAGAATAAAAAGAAGTTACAAATGAGACGGATATATTTTATCGTGGCATATAATCTGTGGTCAGTGTATCTGGGTGCTCTGTATAGCACAAGAAATAATAACGTTTACTGCTCCATCAAGCATGTCGTACAAGGCGACTAATATGAGTTTGTGTATTAAGCTGGCATCCTCATCATTTAAAACAGTTTACAACATAAACAACTGCTACAACATTATGTGAATACTTCGTGCTGATGTCATGCAATATGGAAGTCTGAAGGCGAACGAGGAAGAAGAAGAAGAAGTATAGGCCTAGCTATATTCTGCATTTCTGTATGGTGCAGAAACATGGACGATGAATAAGCATTTGGAAGAAAGAATTGAGGCTCTTGAAATGTGGATATATAGAAGAATGGGGCGTATCTCATGGAAAGAGATGAAAACAAATAAGGAGGTCCTAGAAAATCTAGGTATGAAAAGAGAACTAATGAGGGAGGTCAAAGTTGGGCAGCTAAAATACTTTGGCCACATAAAAAGGCATAACACCTTGCAGAAGACCATAACAGAAGGGAGAGTTGAAGGCAGACGTGCAAGGGGAAGACAGCGCTATAAGTGGGAAGATAACATCAAGAGATGGATAGGAAAGAGTCTATCAGAGTGCACCACCAAGACAAGAGACAGAAGACGTTGGAGATCCATTACAGCCAACCTTCGTTGTGGAGATGGCAACTGATGATGATGATATTCATTTTACTGCCGTATTGTTATTTTAGGCCTAGCTATATTCATTTTACTGCCGCATTTTTATTTTAGGCCTAGCTATATTCATTTTACTGCCGTATTGTTATTTTAGGCCTAGCTTTATTGCGCACTTAATAGATGATACTGTAGGCATGTTATTTAGGCTTTTAGGCACCCTGCATGAATTTTCAAGCTAAAAAAAAAAGGCTATACTTCCCTTTTCGGCGGGGGTCTTGCTCATAACTCACCGTATTAGCGCGGTATGACTGTATATTAATAGTTTTCGTACTTCTGCATTGACATGGACAAATAGCCTCGTGTTCATCCTGAGTAAGTCATCCGTAATTCCTGAAACATCATAACTTCAAGAGCTCCAAGATTTATAGCAGAAGATAATTATCCTTAGTTCTCCCTGTCTTGATACAGTTATAATTGCATCACATCTTGTTCCAGACTACTGCAACAAAAACTCCGGACAGAGAAAACTTTACCTCACGAAATAAATATGAAAATTCAATAAATTGTTCCCGATTATAGAAAGCACATTAAAAAAATTTCCGAACACGGTGTGGAAATTTCAATTGACACTTGAGATCAGCAGGACAATTTTCTTCAAGAAGTCACAACAAAAATGATGCGCAAAAATACAATTGTAATTTTAAAAATATACTTAAATGTGTGTATATATATATATATAGTGAGAGAGAGAGAGAGATAGATAGAGAGAGAGAGAGAGAGAGAGAGAGAGAGAGAGAGAGAGAGAGAGAGAACACGATAGAGATAGATACATATGTATGTATGTATGAACCACCTCTGCATGCATGTATTAGCTATCACTTCTAGATACGCTAGAAAGCTGAAAATTGACATATTAAACGCGTTAGTAGGGTGATCTCAACTAGATAACTAGCCAATCCAAAACCTCAAAATTCAACTTGCAAAAAGATATTTCCTCGAAAAAAAAAGAAAACACTGCACAAATTATTTGGCTTTTTTAGGCTCCCATCTTGATGGCTGTGGAATCAATCGACAAAAATTTTTTTTTTTTTAAATCATGCTATTTATATCTTATGTCATCTCACAGATTCATTGACTCAATAGCTCAGTGGGCAAGGTCAAACGGGATGCTCTCTCTCTCTCTCTCTGTCTCTCTCTCTCTCTCTCTCTCTCTATATATATATATATATATATATATATATATATATATATATATATATATATATATATATATATATATATATATATTTACCCAGGGTCCTTATCCAACAGTAATTTCCGTCGCAAATCCTGATTCTTTTCGTTAGAAATATACACAAAGCGGTGTCCTAGACCTGTCGTGAGAAAGACACAGACAGGACATGACTGGTATCACACATTCAAGAACAGTGTTCCAGAAGAAAGAGAAACATTGTAGAGATTAGTGCAGCTGTCAATGATAATCGATAGGTTTTACCCTAATTTACAGCTGTCAATGATAACCGATAGGTTTTACCCTCATTTACAGCTGATAATCGATAGGTTTTACCCTCATTTACAGCTGTCAATGATAATCGATAGGTTTTGCCCTCATTTACAGTTGTCAATAACTTTTGGGTCAAACTTTGACTTCGAATTTTCAATTCAGACAAACATATCAACACAAAGTCAATATTTCAACACGAAAAGTTACCAGATTCCTGGATCGACACCGCGTAGCATAACAGTCCAGCGGTACATGAGTACCTGCCTGCTCGTGAGTTAAGGAAGACAAAGGCAACAAGGAAGGGAACAAGCCATCCCATTTTATAAAGTTCGTCATTGTAAAATGAAGTCTCTAACACTTAATTCTGCAATGGGACTTTATGTATGCGTGTTGACCTGTTGGAACAGTTGAGCGTAACTGTCACAATTTAAAAAAAAAAAAAATAAAGTTTTGCCTCGTTTTGGCGAGGCGCGTCCCGTTCAACCTAGTCGGTTATATTAGGGCGCATGTCCAAACATAAAAGTCCCTTAGGTCAGGGTAAAGTATAATTGTCACAACACATCCATTAACTCATAGCCTACCCATAAGACACATCTGCGTACATAAATTTCGCCTAAACACCAAAAGTCCGTGACCTCTATACCTTTAACGTATTTAGATTACGATAAAACGTTTACACTGAAAGTGATGAAGTGCATGATGTTGATTTTGGGATTAGAAGATCAAACAGCATTCATGACGCCATATTGATTGTATGGATTTTCCGCCATCCCACTGGCTTTTAAACAGGACCTTCGAATGACGATTTCATTTAAGAGATTACTAGTGTCCCCATTTTTGTTGTTGTGTTTGATGCGGGTTGGAACGATTGACGTCAGACTTCATGTAATGAAATATGTCATAGATCTCGTAGTGACGACTGAACGGAGATGTTAATAAATAATTTTAAAAAAAAAGCTGTAGGCTTTCTCAAATATTCTAATTTTAGAACACATTATGAGTTAATAATTGTAATGCAAATTTATTTATTCACCTCACACTGAAGCAGGCACTATATTGCCTATTTAACTGGACTCAAACCCCCCCGGTTACCAACGGGCTGATCACCCGTTTGCCAGTCACTTCGATTACGGAAACAACAGCAAATGGATTGATTTGCCGTTGCCCTAAAGACGCCAATAGGCGTGATGGGAAACAAGGCTTTAATGTTTTGCTGTATGGCGGAACCGGGTCATGTCACCCGAGGTTCCTTCAAATGTTGATAGTTTAAAATGTACAACGACACAGGGTCGTGTGCATAATTTCTGCTCCCTTGGTGGTCTCAAAACTCGTGGACCGAGCTCTAAAAGATTTGAAACTTCCAAGCAACGTTAATATCATTTTAAGTAAAAGTGTGAACAAATTACTGGTATTAATTTAACAGAACCTGCACAAGTTTGACATCATATGTCACACAAACAAACAAACAAAACAGTTAACTGTACTCATAAACCAGTGGTAGCGACATAATGCTGCGGAATGTTATTATCACACTGGTGTAAAAGCCAGTCATAAGACGGGAATTAAATTCAAAAGGACCAATACCTAACGGCAACTTTATTTTTTCAAAAGTATAAAAAAACCACTGCGCATCACCACAGTACACGAATTACGTAGCAGCAGCGAGAATCCAAATGTGTGTATACGGGATTGTGACCGTATTACCTCCCCTGCTTTGCAGTAGTGGTCCAACAGTGGCCAAAACTCAAGAGTATCTATTATAGGCTTCAATGGAGTCTATCTTTACACAAGATTACTCTTGGCAGAAATGTAGATAGATTGGGTAGTAAAGCTTCTATCACATAGGAGTCTTCACAAGATATTCAGATAAGCGAAAAAAATGCTGGCTGTCGCTAAGCACGTTAATTCTATAATCTGCCGACACTTTTATGAAGAATTTTGCAATGGTTTATTCGTTAAGTCCCCACCACTGAGATAATCAGTGGAATTTATTATTATTATAATATATATACTCGTATATATATATATATATATATATATATATATATATATATATATATATATATATATATATCATCATCATGTGACATATTCTTTCCAGAACGTTGTCTCCATTACAGCTGCTCTGAACGCATCACGATTCTGGGCAAGTCGACCTGCATCAGCCAAAGACAAGTTCAGACTCTCTGTGATGTCCTGGGTCCACCGTCGTCTAGGTCGACCCCTTCCCCTTTTTCCAGGGACCATGCCTTCCATCACTGTTTTTTCCAGACTATTATGTCTTTTTATATGACCGAAAAATTTCAGCTTCCTTATTGCGATGGTATTTAGGAGCCAATGTTCCTGTACGTTTAGTGAGTGCAGTACTTCTCTGTTGGTCTTTTTTTTCTGTCCAGGGTATTCTCAACATCCTTCTGTAGCATTTCATTTCGAATGATGTAATCTTTTTTGCAACTGTTTTATTGAGTGTCCAAGTCTCGCAGCCGTATGTTGCTACTGGGAATATACATGCTCTGATCAGTTGTAACTTTGTTTGTTTGCTTGTGCCTTGCCATAGGTTTTTCATCTGTATTAGCTTATGTGAAGCAATTGCAAGTCTTCTTTTAATTTCTACTGCACAGTCGCCAGAGCTGTTAATGATTGATCCTAAGTATTCGAATTCATTGACACTTTCCAGTTCTTCGTTATCAATTTCAATTTCTGGTTTGGTCTTTACTTTGTCTGTTGTCAATACTTTGGTCTTCTTGGTGTTTAGGTATAGATTCTGGGCCTCGCTGTGTTTTTTGGTGGACAGAAGTAATTGTTCAAGTCCTTTTGGGTTGGTCGATAGGAGGACTGTGTCGTCAGCATATCTGATTTCCGGGATCTGGTACCCGCCGATGTTAAATGAGTCAAACGCTGTGTGTTCTTGGTCATCTCTTACGTTTCTCATGATATTCTCGGCATAAATGTTAAACAGGTAAGGGGAAAGGGTACAGCCTTGTCTTACTCCTTTCTGTACTTCAAACCATTCTGATGTTTCCCCCTCTATATATATAATAATAATAATAAATTCTTTAAGCACCAAACACGGCGCTTAAGGGGTTTCCCTACAGTGAAAACTAACTTTTGTTCTAATAACATTTTCAAACTTTTTATGTGCTCAATAGACACAATGTATGTCCATGAACCAAATTCTACAGTTTATTTTGTTAAAAAACATGTGGTTACCATGGTAACCAAAAAAAGAAATCCGCCATATTGGATTTTCACCACTTTTCGAGAGCTAAAAACTTATGTTTCCCATTGACCAAACTTTACCAAATTGCACACACATGTTGTGACTGACAATTAAAACAATTTATCAGGGGCTTTTTTTGATAAGTTAAAAATTCTATTTTTAATGATTTTTAAAAAAAAATACACTATATTTGTATGAAAAACAATGAAAAAAAAATATTTAAAAAATATATCAAAGCAAATTACCATAATATCAAAAATAGCCCCTGTCATTTTAAAGGTATATATGTGTCCTACATGCATGCCAAATTTCAGACTGATCTATTAGATAGTTTGTAAAAAATAACATTTTTTGTTAATAAAATGTTAGTTTTGAGAAAAATGCATTTTAGTCACCGAATGACTTGTCTTGTCCAATATACTCCATTCTGGGGGGGCTGAATGTGTTTAAAATTGTCCAGCACTATATGCTGCACCTCCTTCAGCTTCCTGCAGCTGCTCCTCTTGCCTTTATCTTGCCTAATTTTTCTTCTTTCCTTCTACATGGTAACCAAAAAAAAAAACAACCGCCATATTGGGTTTTACACCAATTTTCAAGAGCAAAAATCTTATGTTTACCATTGACCAAACTTTATCAAATTGCATACACATGTTGTGACTGACAATTAAAACAATTTGTCTAGGGCTTTTTTTGATAAGATAAAAATTCTATTTTTAATGAGTTTTTTTAAAAAATACACTATATTTGTATGAAAAACAATGAAAAAAATATATTTTAAAAAATATATCAAAGCAAATTACCAAAATATCAAACAAAGCCCCTGTCAATTTAAAGGTATATATGTGTCCTATATGCATGCCAAATTTCAGACTGATCTATTGGATAGTTTGTAAAAAAAAAACATTTTTTGTTAATAAAATGTTAGTTTTGAGAAAAATGCATTTTAGTCATCGAGTGACTTGTCTTGTCCAATATACTCCATTCTGGGGGGCTGAATGTGTTTAAAATTGTCCAGCACTATATGCTGCCCCTCCTTCAGCTTCCTGCAGCTTCTCCTCTCGCCTTTGTCTTGCCTAATTTTTCTTCTTTCCTTCTACCCTGGTAACCAAAAAAAAAAAAAACAACCGCTATATTGGGTTTTTCACCAATTTTCAAGAACAAAAATCTTGTTTCCCATTGACCAAACTTTATCAAATTGCACCCACATGTTGTGACTGAAAATTAAAACAATTTTACTCATGATTATTTTAATAAGTTTAAAATTCTATTTTTAATGATTTAAAAAAAAAAAACTATATTTGTATGAAAAAATATTTTTTTTAATATTTTTTTTTTAATTTATAAAAGAAAATTACCAAAATATCAAAAATGCAGATGTGTTACTTTAAAGATATAGATGTGTACTACTCATGATTATTTTTATAAGTTTTAAATTATATTTTTAATGATTTTAAAAAAAAAACTATATTTGTGTGAAAAAATATTTTTTTAAATATTTTTAAAAAATTTATAAAAGAAAATTACCAAAATATCAAAAATGCAGATGTGTTTTTTTTAAAGATATAGATGTGTACTACATGCATGCCAAATTTGAGACTCCTCTGTTTGATAGTTTTAGTGAGAAATCGTGCATTTTCGGCACAAATTTGAAAATCATAGCATGGGGGTGGTGCCGACAATATGCTTTTTGATACATCAAATGCATTTTTTATGTTATAAAACCTTGCTCAATCGATTCCTCGATGATTATTTAATAAAATAAGCTCAAAAGTAAAAAATCTATATTTTGTACGTAAAATCCAGTTTTCATAGTAGTGGACCTCCATAAGGCAGAAACCAGTGCTCTCCAGGTTGTTCGTTGTGACGCCACTCCTCTTAGCTCTTGCACATTATTTAGGCCCAACGTTCTTCCTTCTCTTATTATTGTTCTTCTGAGTGTTTATTTTGGTCTTCCTTTTTTCCTCTTACCCTCAGGAACCCAAGTGAGCGCCTGTAGTGGTATTCTGTTGTTTTGCATTCGTAGGACATGACCGATATATGACCATCGTCTTTTCCTTATATAGTCGGAGACATATTTCTGCCTAGAGTCTTCTCTTATTTGTCGATTAGTCTTGAATTCTTTCCAACTGATGTTCATGAGTTTTCTAAAACATTTGTTCTCGAATGTATTCAGCTTGTTCTCCAATGATTTTGTTATTTTCCAACTCTCACAGCCGTATGTTAACACTGAGATAACATTTGAATTAAACAGACGAAGCTTGGTATGTATATTCAATGATCGTAATTTCCAAATGTTAGATAATCTATTGAAGGCGCTAGCTGCCAAAGCAATTCTAGTATGGATTTCTCTTGTTGTGTCACCATCCTGAGTCATTTTACTGCCTAAATAATTGAAACTTTCAACTTTCTGTAGTTTTTCCCCGTTCAAGATGATATCAAAGGTCTCGTTAGAAAAGTTCATAGCTTTAGTTTTAGAGGCATTTGGAAAATAATTTGAATAGTTATGGAAAAGATTTCATCACTTGATTGGGATTTAACTGAGTAAAGGAGGTCACTTTTGGCAGCGGATATTCTCACTTATCTGCCAATGGTAGTTTCTTTTTCCGCTGGGTCAATTCCTTTCACTCTGCACGCGCACGTCTCTGATCAAAGTTCAGGCGCCGCACATTCCCAGAACGTTCAAAGAGTAAAGGCTAAGTTGGTTCTGCGTCTGTCTATAAGACCCTCTTATGATGGCGTCTCGCAAAACGACAGTCCACTTCTACCTTCACTTGGTTCCAGAGATAGTACTTTCTGCTGGTACCACGAATAACTGGTAATAGAAATAGAAACGAAACGCTCTTCTATTCTACCATACCATTTCAGAATTTACCCTCAAAGAGAATTAAATTTAATCCATCGGAATAAAACTTCCTTTACATTTAAACTGAAAAGCTTTAGCTTTACATTACATTTAAATGAAAAGTTTAAATGTACAGATATAATATGTTTTACATTTACATCTGCACTGTTTGAAAAGTGTTTACAATATAAATTCATTTATGTTCTATTTACATTTAAACTTGTGGAAAAGTTTGAAACTTCTATTAATTTAAAATGAATATTTTCACATAGACATTTACACTGGTTTAAAGCTTGAAAACTTACATTAATTTTTAAGTGAATATGTTTATAGGGACATTTACACTGCTTTGAAAATGTAAGTCTAATACTAAGAATGTACATCATTTCTTTTATCTTTCCCTCCCTGCTCCATAGGGAACCTGGAACTACTTTATGCTTTTAGTTCTCTTTACGAAACTATCAATAAAGCCTTCATCAGCACTTGCAGTAGTGGTTCAGGAATCATCATTCTAGATACTGATGTTGCCAGCCCCAAATGACTTTGACATCCAATAGCGAGTTTCACACATTAAACTTCACATGGTAATATATACATATATATGTTAGTTCACGAGTTAGTAATAAAATATGAAATGTAAATCACAACTTACGCCAATCCCGGCTACAGACTTGTTTGCTCAGATGAATAAAAGAGGCGAATTGTTCTCTTACACGCGTCTGGGATGTCTTTAATTTTACAATAGATTGCCCCTTCTGACTCCGTGTTTTTTCAGTTTCCTAGTCCCGGTGTTTCTTATTAAAATTTGAAAGAGATGTCCTGTGCTTTATAAGTCTTATCTGGTTCTCCAATAAAAGATCCGGTTAACAAATAGGAATTATGAATCTAGTCTTCACTCTGGCGAGGTCTGAGGTCTTGGCGAGCTTGAAATTCACAGTGAGATAAAACTGCGAACTTGTCAGCCTATATTCCCCCTCAACGTTGTTAGGAATCTAATCAGAAAGATCCAATCATTTCAAACGTGTCGGGTATGACACTTTCAAAATATTTACTACATGGAAAAATTTTGCAACAGGTCACGTCTCTTCCATATATGGTAATATGATGTCTTGCATACACTCTCACAAATACATTTGTAGACTCATATTGTCTAAAATGTAATAAATCCATGATTACTTTTAACCAAGTGACCGGAAATGATTATATCACACTTGTCTTCCCACAGGTGTCGCACAGACAGTAATCTCGTTATCTGTCGTGAGTACGCAAACTCCGTGTCTTATCGGAGATTTAAGCCGATAGCTCTGACCGATGTATGTGTTAATCTGCCGAGCCCATACCAAACAAATCTGGGTAGCGCCAAGCAAATGTGATATTTATCACCTACAGGGTGATTTGATAAAATCAAATATCTGCTACTCAGCTGAAAAATAAAGAAAGAAAGAAAGAAAAGTGCGATAATTGACAGCACCTAATAAAAAACAGTACCACAAATGTACCGATACTGACGGAGAGAACCAAAGATCGACAGTGGTCGTCCATTTCTTCACAGGGATCACACATTCTATAAATATTTTTGTGCACACCGTCATTTGCTCACTTGTCTTTGTCGAGTTTTACTATTTTCGGGAGAGTACATATAAGGGAAACAATACAATTAATGTCTAACTTTCAACCAAAGTTGCATCCCTTAGTGTCAGTGACAGAAAAAGCTGAGATTTTATAATTACTGATGGTCTGGTCGGCATGGGAAACATGAAGGTTGAACAAGAAAACTCAGATATGTACCACTACAAGGGGTAGAATCATACACATACCTTAGTAGCAATATAAATACAGTTGGAGAGACAGACAGTGATATCAAAATAAGAATACTGTTATGAGTAAAATTCATAACAAGTGTGCCTAATATAGGTTTAGCTCAGCGGGGCTCCTTGTTTGTTTATTTTATACTGGTCACTGGAAAAGACGGGTGAGCTACGTTAAGCCGATATGCTTGGCTGGCTCACGTGAGATTAGAGGCACAGAAGTGCGGGGCAGAGAGGATTGTGTGTGATGGCGAGTGGACGTACGTGTTTGAGCTCCTGCGTGTTAAAGTGTTTAAAATGGAGTTCGGTGATTAGTAATAAAATATAAAATCATATTGAGAACAAAATGACAGCCTTCTTGACATGGACTGACTGTCGATTATATTCGATTATATTGTTGGCCTAAACTGTATTACCTGTGGGGCTGCGTGCAGTCTTGAATAAATTATATTGTCCACGTCGCCAGTTGTAATTCAAATAATTCTGAGTGGTGTGGGTCGGTTGCGGAGTCAGAAAGATTTACTACCCTAGCTGGTATCTTGGCCACAGGAACCATCCTGTTATTAAACATGAACATTAACATTTAAAACGACACGTAACAAATACAAAAGGCTAGAAGAGCTTTCCATTGGGAAACATAAAAAATCTGAATTTTCAAGTTAAATGTCAGGTCAGTCCTATTGTATGGCTCTGAAACATGGAGAACAACAAAAACAACGACCAGAAAGCTACAGACTTTCATAAATAGACGTTTGCATAGAATAGAAGGATCGAAGTGGCATGACAAGATAACTAATGTGGAACTGATGACACGAATCAGACACGGACCAGTGGAAATCGAAATGAGAAGAAAACTCTGGAGATGGATAGGATACACATTGAGGAAACTTGTTGATAGCTGTACTTGGTAGTTCTTTTTCTGAAATCACCAGGGTAAGAGAGGCAGAGCAAGATTAAAGATCACATGGAGAAGAGAACTGGAGACAGACATGAAAGTGATGAAGAAGAGATAGAAGATATTGATCTAATGGCACGGCGCAGAAAGAGTTGGCATATGTTTGTTGAAGGTCTATCCTTCTTGGGGAGTTGACAGATGATGAATCAATGAGTGAGTAAATGAACAAGAAACGCATACAAAGAGAAGACGAAACAGCACACTGAGAATTCACGTTATATGTATCTACAATTTCCCTTTTCCTTCCAACGGTGGGAATGCATCTGTGAATTGAGTTTCGTCACTCTAGTGCAGGGGTAGACAACCATATCTTATATTTTGCAGAGAGTGAATGACGCATGTGAATGTACAATTATTTTCTGTTCCAGTACAATCTAATGTACACATTGTAAGTGTAAGTACATGTATACATTTATCCAGATAGTGTCAGGATTTCTTCAAAGTCGTAACAGCTGTATACATATTTATTTTGTTATAATCTGTTACGTTGACACAGGTCAGCCCCTCTTAGCTAACAATATTTGTGATAGTCGAGTAATTTGTTATACACGTAGCTGATAAGTAAGGTTTACTCCACGTTTCTTATTGTGTATTTCTTTTTGTCTTCTCTATTAGCTTTCCTTTAGTTCTTTCGTTTTCTCTTTATTCTTTCTCCTATTACCTACAAGATTACGTCATTCCAAATGAAATGCTACAGAAGGATGTTGAGAATACCCTGGACAGAAATAAAGACCAACAGAGAAGTACTGCACTCACTAAATGTAGAGGAAAATTGTCTCCTAAATACAATCACAATAAGGAAGCTGAAATTCTTCGGTCATATAAAAAGACATAACAGCCTGGAAAAATTGGTAATGGAAGGCATGGTCCCTGGAACAAGGGGAAGGGGACGACCTAGACGACGGTGGATCCAGGGCATCACAGAGAGTCTAAACATGTCTTTGGAAAATGCAGGTCGACTTGTTCAAAATCGTGATGCGTTCAGAGCAGCCGTAATGGAGTCTTCTTCTTCTTCGTTCGCCCTGAAAAGGACGGTGGTTGCGTTGTGTCTGTTTACGCCTAAGCTGTGATATCTGCACCTTTCGGTCGACACATCCGACTTCTGCACGGCATTTTTTAGGACCGGGTTTGCCTTCCCATTGCGATCCACACTCGCTCAGCCAGACTGCACTGCTGCAGACTGTTTCCAGGACCACCACGTGGAGGTGGAGTGCGGTCTTGACCAGCTCTGATTCGCTGGTCCTGACGCAGGCAGTCAAGCTATGAGTCGCTGACTGCGTTCTCTATTGCTGCGTTTTTGGGTCCCTCGTAATGGAGTCAACGTTCTGGAGAGAATATGTCACATGGTGATGATGATGATGATTACCTACAAGGTAAAGATAATACCTTAGCAGATACTGCCAGTACCAGGCACAAGACGTTGGTGGAAATTGTGAGACAAGATAGTCAACGCCCTGATGGGTTGCTCGATGACTAGAGTTATTACTGATTCTATCTTAGTGACTCCGCCATTTCTTTTAACTATTTCTGTCCCAGACAATCTTTAGATTTTACCCAGAGTAACATTTAGGACAGGTGCCAGTGGAACAAGAGTTGAGAAGAAGACGCTGGCGATGGACAGGACACACATTGAGGAAACCTGTTGATAGCATTACAAGGCAGTCCTTGTTCTGGAATCCACAGGGAAAGAGAGGCAGAGGTAGACAAAAAAACACATGGAGAAGAGAACTGGAAAATGATGAGGAAAACATGGAAAGAACTTGAGCGGATGGCACAGGACAGGAAGACTTGGCATGTGTTTGTTGAAGGCCTATGCTCCTTGGGGAGCTAGAGGGTATTGATTGATTGATTGAACATTTAGGAGAAATTAATTACACTTGGCTCCAACATTTATGAGGCGAGGTGACCGGTTCTTTTCTTCGTCGCCTTTGCATCTTCCGGTACCCATTTACATCTACGTAGACTGGAGCATAATTCTGCTAGTTTTTGAACCCGGTAATTGTGAGTGTTCGACTGAGACTGAGTGGTTAGAGCGCTGATCTCTCGCGGCAAAGATGATGGAACCGATTCACGATATCCTCGCGCTCCAGTCTACCCAGCTGTAAGTGGGTACCTGACTTTGTTTTTGAGTTAGGAAAGAAAAAGGCAGAGAGGAAGGGACATGGTCACCCCATCTCAAGATGCTGTATCTGGTATAGTGAAGTCTCTAACACTTTCCCTATGGCAGTATCTGTTATGGGATTACCTTTACCTAACAGTGAGTCTAGAAGCAAGCACTCCAACCTCTTTATCCTGTTCTCTTTTGTTAGGGATCCCTTGTTTTTTCTTGCAGTCTTCAAAATCTTGTTCTTTCTGGATATTATGTCTTCAAATCTAGTTTTTTCTGGATATTATGTCTTCAAAATCTTGTTCTTTCTGGATATTATGTCTTCAAATCTAGTTCTTTCTGGATATTATGTCTTCAAAATATATGGAAATTACAAGAAATCAAGTCTAAAACGAAAAATAAGAATCTTCATTTCAAATATACAGCCAGTTCTAATGGATTGTCCGGAAACGCAGAAACATTTAGAAACAATTAACATGCATGAAGTTACAGACTTTCATAAATGGGTTCTTGAACCGAAGATAAGAATCGAAATGGAATAACAAGATCACAAATGTAGAGCTGATGGAAAGAGCCAGATAAATGTATGTGGAAAAAGAGGTGAGAAAAAACGCGTTGCCGTTTTGTAAAACGCACACAGACTGAATATTCAAGGAAAAAAACATATAGAGACTCCCAAAAACATTTGGAAAATTCAAGTGAAGACAGACATAGAATAGCACGGAACAGCATCTAGTTTGGTGTGAAATTATTAAGACATATTGACCAGCAGGGAGCCGAAGGGTACGGAATGAATGGCCGAATGTTTTTTGTCAAATCTGTCCCATCGTTCAGAAACTTTAAGCCACACAAAACCTAACCCCAGCGTGGACATGATACGTTATGGCAGACTCAAAACTCCAATAGAAAAAGGAAACAAATAACAACACAAATAATACAACAACAATAATGTGTATTGGCTAAAAAGTACAAGATTTTGAAGATATATTAGCTAGAAAGAACCAGATTTTGATGATATATTAGCTAGAAAGAACCAGATTTTGATGATATATTAGCTAGAAAGAACCAGATTTTGATGATATATTAGCAAGAAAGAACCAGATTTTGATATATTAGCTAGAAAGAACCAGATTTTGATGATATATTAGCTAGAAAGAACCAGATTTTGATGATATATTAGCTAGGAAGAACCAGATTTTGATGACATATTAGCTAGACAGAACCAGATTTTGATGACGTATTAGCTAGAAAGAACCAGATTTTGATGATATATTAGCTAGAAAGAACCAGATGTTGACGATATATAAGCTAGAAAGATCCAGATTTTGATGATATTTTAGCTAGAATGAACTAGATTTTGATGATATATTAGCTAGAAAGAACCAGATTTTGATGATGTATTAGCTAAAAAGAACCAGATTTTGATGATATATTAGCTAGAAAAAACTAGATTTTGATGATATATTAGCTAGAAAGAATCAGAATTTGATGATATATTAGCTAAAAAGAACCAGATTTTGATAAAATATGAACTAGATTTTGATGATTTATTAGCTAGATTTTGATGATATATTAGCTAGAAAGAATCAGACTTTAAAGATATATTAGCTGAAAAGAACAAGATTTTGAAGCCATAATATCCAGAAAGAACTAGACTTTAAAGACAAAATATCCAGAAAGAACAAGATTTTAAAAACACAATATCCAGAAAGAACTAGATTTTGAAGACATAATATCCAGAAAGAACAAGACTTTAAAGACAAAATATCCAGAAAGAACAAGATTTTAAAGACATAATATCCAGAAAGAACTAGATTTTGAAGACATAATATCCAGAAAGAACAAGATTTTGAAGACATAATATCCAGAAAGAACAAGATTTTAAAGACATAATATCCAGAATTGTTCTTTCTTGTTCTTTTCAGCTAATATATCTTCAAAATCTGATTCTTTCTAGCTAATATATCATCAAAATCTAACTAATAAATCATCAAAATCTAGTTTTTTCTAGCTCATATTTTATCAAAATCTGGTTCTTTTTAGCTAATATATCATCAAAATCTGATTCTTTCTAGCTAATATATCATCAAAATCTAGTTCTTTTTAGCTAATATATCATCAAAATCTGGTTCTTTTTAGCTAATATATCATCAAAATCTGGCTCTTTCTAGCTAATATATCATCAAAATCTAGTTCATTCTAGCTAAAATATCATCAAAATCTGGATCTTTCTAGCTTATATATCATCAACATCTGGTTCTTTCTAGCTAATATATCATCAAAATCTGGTTCTTTCTACCTAATACGTCATCAAAATCTGGTTCTGTCTAGCTAATATGTCATCAAAATCTGGTTCTTCCTAGCTAATATATCATCAAAATCTGGTTCTTTCTAGCTAATATATCATCAAAATCTGGTTCTTTCTAGCTAATATATCAAAATTCTTATCTTCGGTTCAAGAACCCATTTATGAAAGTCTGTAACTTCATGCATGTTAATTGTTTCTAAATGTTTCTGCGTTTCCGGACAATCCATTAGAACTGGCTGTATATTTGAAATGAAGATTCTTATTTTTCGTTTTAGACTTGATTTCTTGTAATTTCCATATATTTCCAACGTCTGGAAAGTTCCCTTTATCATTTGTATCTCTCTCGCTCTCTCTCTCTCTCTCTCTCTCTCTCTCTCTCTCTCTCTCTCTCTCCCTCTCCCTCTCTCTCTCTCTCTCTCTCTCTCTCTCTCTCTCTCTCTCTCTCTCTCTCTCTCTCTCTCTCTCTCTCTCTCTCTCTCTCTCGCTATATATATATCTATATATATATATATATATATATATATATATATATATATAGATATATATATATATATATATATATAGCGACAAGAGAGATAGAGAGAGAAGGTGGATAACAAAGAGAGAAGATACCGGACTATTTGTCATCATGGCATAGAAAGAACTCAACAGTCAAATTGATAAAAAGTGTGCTGAATACAGGACATTGTGGAGAGACATGATCGCCATCGCCACCTGACATGGTATTTGAAGAAGACGAAGAATCAGGCACTACGAATTCATGAACGCAGTCTACTCTGAAGTAAATTTTTTTTGGTTTAAACTCTATCCCCACGCGCCACAACCTGGTAGATAATTCTCCCAAGAGCCGCCTGTTCTGTTGGCACTCGGCTCTGGTAAATTTGGTGGTCTGGTGGTATCATAGTCGGCCCTAGGCCGATTTAAACTGTTTGACTTGATGAGGTCTCGCGCTCACAGGAGACCCCGCACTCGGATTCCCACCCTCAGTTTTGAAAAAAAAAGAGACCAAAATAAAGTGAAATAAATCAGAAAGGAAGGTTATTTCAAATCAGATATCAGATAAATGTTATATTACATTGGATTAAAAATAAAAGAATATTTAAAATGTATAATTTGACGTAATGATATGTTACAAGAAACCTACAACCTCAAGTCCCAGGAGGCCCTACCAGAGTAGTCCGAATTGGGCCTCGCAATTACTAAGACGAATCTGAGTGGTACATTCACATGAAACATAAGCTCCCTTTCTAACGTACAGAGACAAGGAATCCGTAACTTACTGAAGAAATACATTATATTGTCACGTTAATGACCAAGAACTTGGTAAACTGTCTCAATAAATTAGAAAACAAAAAAGCTGAAGGGATGAACTCATCACAGCAAACAAAGACATGAAAAAAGAAACCTCTAGTCTGCGGATGACATAATAGTCTGAGAAGCCAAAGCAGACTCGTCTTCAGCTTTGATTAACCAATCGGGGTGAGTTTGGTTGGCTGTATTGAATCTAGAACTTTTTCTGTCGTCTGTCGCGACCGTACGCTCCGAACGAGAACCTTCCGTGTGTCACTTGATGTCTCCTTACTGTTCTTATTAGTATTGTCACCCAGCCTGTGTGCCCAAAACGGTTCTATCAATTATGTTTTCAAAACAATTTCATCCATTGTGTAGAACTTCTACAAGTCTTGCAGAAATTATGTGAGGACAGCAAAACCATAAGTCAGAAGAGTTCAGGACCACCACTGGTGTAAGACAAGGTGATGTCCTATCACCTTACCTCTTCATACTCCTTATAGACGATGTCATCAAGGCATGTAAGGAGAGAACAAGAAAGTATTCAGTGGGGTACTGGAAGATGAGACAGGTCTGTATTTCGGAGCTGGCATTTGCTGATGATGTTGCCCTGATTGCTAGATCAGAGGCACATCTCCAATCCAACCTGCAAGTCTGGAAGGAAGAGCTGGAGAAGAGAGGGATGGTCATAGGCAGCTCTAAAACAAAATCCATGGTGATATCACGAGAAGAAAGAAGACATCAGATTAAGCTGGGAGAACAGGTCCTGGAGCAGGTAGACCACTTTAAATACCTCGGAGCTATTATTGACCGAAAGGGAGGCATCAAAGAAGAGTTGGCCACTCGAAAAGCAGCAGCTGGGAGACTTTTTCAGGCCATAAATCGAGGATTCCTCAGCAAGAGAGAGGTTGGTAAGAAAACGAAGATGGCTGTATACCGCTCCACCTATGTCCCAGTCTTGACATATGGATGCGAGTCATGGGCAATGACTACAACCCATACAAACCAGATCCAAACCTCAGAAATGAGGTATCTGAGGAAGGTGGTTGAAGTAACAAGAAGAGACATGGTACGCAACCAGACGATACGTCAAGGCCTTAAATCCTACCCCCTGCAGACCCAAGTAGAACAGTCCCAGTTTGGCCATGTCTGCAGAATGGGAGAAGATCGGATACCACGACAAGCATGGGAAACAAAGAGCCAAGGATCCAGACCCCGAGGACGACCCAGAGTCCGCTGGGAGGACAACATTAGACAATCTTTGAAGGACCGAGGACTAGAATGGAACCAGGCCAGGAGGAAGACAGCCGATAGGATAGTCTGGCGCTCTCTCTTCCAAACCTCTACACCTCACGGTAGAAGGGGAACGACTAAGTAAGTAAGTAAGTGTAAAGAACAAAATGAACAAGTAAAGAAAAACACCATTTTTATGAATTCACTGTTATTACTGTTACCAAATGCACTAATAAAAACCATATTAATTGGATTATTCCCCCCCCCCCCTCCCCCGCCGCCAAGAATTGCAACAAAGCTATAACAATGTTCATACTTATTGTGTACAACGTCACAAAGTTCTGTGATACTGTTCACAACTGTGCTACAGTGTCACAAAGATATGTGATCCTTTTGACAGCTGTAATCTTGTAAAAATTCTATGATTTTTTTTTAGACATTAATTTTGGTTTGCCGAGTTTGATAGTTTAAAATTCTCTACGAAAGAGGGTCGTGCACCAAATGTCGGCTCACTGTGTAGTCTGAAGCCTAGTAAACCAACGGCTCAAAGATTTGAAACATTCAAATATTGCTCATATCAAATGAAATAATAGTGTTTAAAATCAGTATAGAGTTAGTTTTACAACTGGACTATATATTAAAATAGGGGACATATTAGAGTTTACCCCTCTGTCGTGTGGTGAGTCACTGGGGCAACTACGACAGTAGTTTTTGCCAGGAATAGTCTATGAGATATTAGATATAAGGTCTCTAGAAATTGGCTCGTTAAGAAAGAAAAAAAGACCTATTCGTGATAGGGACAAGAAGACAGGAATGCGAATGCTTTCCACTAGACAGTGTTTTCTAATAAATTATGGAAAGAGTTCTGTTTCCCCACGACCTTAGCTTCTGCCCTTAGATCCCGTAAAGAAAAAGCCCCCAACCTCATCTGAGTAGAGAAAGGTTCCTATAGGTGAATATGTAACACCGACAGCACGAGTGATACATTAACAAACTCTTGATAATGATCAACTGATCGTTGGGTTTATTAATGAAATATCCACACATATAGGGTTAGTAATGGTTAGAACGTGATGATGGTGAAAGACGATTCACACAAAACACACAGATGAGATAATAAAATTACAGTTAATTAAGTAATAGTTAATTAAGGATGAACTGGTGTAGAGTGAAATGATGATGTGATATGATACGCGTTACCAAAATGGTGAGTACTCTACACAGTCCATGTGTCTCTAAATGCTTCTCCTAGATATGAGGATTCACATGTATGCATAAAATGTCCCAAGTTGTTATACGTTATGTCGAATGGGGTATCTCAAATCGAGGACGTTCTGATGAATACTGTTGTCGTACGGAGAACGCTGACGAGATATTTATGTATATTCCTTCACTGTTTGAGTATATCTCTGTAGTGTGGATCAACAGTTAATAGTTGTCATATGAACAAAAGGTCTGTGGTCTAATCTCCCGACGGTACTGGTCAGACTGGATATCTTCACGAAATGTTAGTGATATGTAGACTCATAATCTTGCGTATGTAGTCGTGATTCATATACTTTCGAGTCTGCTTCATAAAATGCGCTTAAGAGTGTGTTGCACGTGGTATAAATATGCGATTCCTCTTTTGAGCTCTTTTGCTTGACTTCAGATAATAATGATCTTTCGAGTGATTAGAGTTTATGATGACTCTGTATTGAACTTGTGATAACGATGTATTGAACTTGTGATAACTCTGTATTGAACTTGTGAGCAAGCAGTATATGGTGACGAAAAATGCTGCGTCCACCTTATGACTTGTGGGTGAGACAATATTCCTTTTAAATTGAGGAATGAAAGATGTCCTATGGCGAATTCTGCTAGCCAAATGTCCGTTTTTGATAACTTATTTCTGGTTAGACGTCAGACACGTTGCGTGTAGACTCAGACTTCTGATGAACTTCTTTTCCCTTCGCAAAATTCTTTAAGAACACAATTAATCACGGAACTGAATTATCATCCACTCTGAATAAATACGTGTATTAGGCTATGCGTTTTTGGGTTTGATCTCTTCCTCACAAGGTAAAAACCTGGACTGCCTCACTCTAGTAGATTATGCGGTATTATATATTTCTGGAAGTCCCCCTGCCCAAGCTGGGCGTCCAATGTGGTCAACCCACGCTTGTCTGAACCGCGGCCACGTTTTCCCCTGGCCAATCTGGGCGTCCAATGTGGTGTCACAGAAATTACAGTTTGATTAGGATGACCATATGTGTTTTTACCAGATTTATCACGATACAATGTGGGCTTCAAATGATAATGTCAGGCATGTGGACTCAATCAAAGGACTTTATTTCCCCCGATGAAAGAACAAATGTGGTTCTCTAGATACCGGTCGCGAGTAATCACAACAATGAAATAGCAAATGTGGATCGCAAATATGAGATGAGAGAGCAAATGTCGGAGAAAATACAGTATGAAGAATGTAGGAAAAGATGGAGCAATAAGGCCTTTGCGCTCGTTTATCACAATAGCCCCTCCTCAAGTGTGATGTCAATCGTACTCAGGAGAGCTTAGACTTCTTGCTCGGGATTCTTTAATCCTTTTCCTCATCTTCGTTTTTCTCTCCGGTTTCCACCCTTTCCTCTACTTGTCCGTGCTCTTCGTCCTGCCTCATAGGATGACGGCTTAAAAAATCCGCTCCTACGTTATGTTTTCCTTGGATATAGTCCACTTGGAACGTGTAAGGTTGTAGAACAAGCGACCACCTCATCAGTCTAGCATTCAAATTCTTTGAATTGGCGAGGAAGGTCAGAGGTTGGTGATCACTCTGGATTGTAAATTTCCTTCCGTACAGGTATGCTTGAAATTTTTGTATTCCCCAGACGAGGGACAAACATTCCTTTTCGATTGTGGAATAGTTTTGTTCTGCTCGGTTTAACTTCCGACTCGCATATGCGACCGGAAATAGATTTGGGGGGCTTCTGTCATCTGGCTGTAGTAATGTAGCCCCGATTCCAATGTTACTGGCATCTGTGCGCAAGATGAATTTTCTAGTTAAATCCGGAAGCCGTAAAATAGGTTTTGTGGTGAGTTTCTCTTTTAAGAGTGCATATGCATGTTCACATTCTGCTGACCATGTCACTTTATCTGGGTTTCCTTTCTTGGTTAGCGACGTAAGCGGCGCACAGAGGCTATTAAAATCCTTTATATATCTCTGGTAGAATCCACAGAGAGATACAAATGACCGGACATCCCTTTTAGTGGACGGTCTCGGTGCATTTCTCAGCTTCTCAACGTTTCGAGTCTCGGGAAACATGGTCCCATGGGATATAGTATGTCCTAGGAATTCTAGCTGTTCACACCCAATTTGACATTTGGTTGGGCGGGCGGTTAGTCCCGCTTCTCTGAGTCTGTTAAACAGCAAGGATAGCGCTGATATATGTTCTTCAAACGATTCAGTAGCTACTAGGATATCATCCATAAAATTGCTGATGGCGGGATGATTCAAAGGATCCAATAACTTTCGCATCATCCTTGTGAAGACACTAGGAGCATTGTTCAGTCCAAATGGCATCACATTAAATTCGAAGTGTCCATCTGGAGTACTGAAGGCTAACAGATTCCTCACCTCAGCTTTTACCGGTATTTGATAGTACCCTTTACTGAGGTCGATCTTTGAAAAATAGCGAGCCCTGCTCAGCTTAGTAAATAGCTGGTTCTGGTCCGGTAACGGTTCTGGCTGGAACTGTGTTAACGCATTCAGCTGTCGGTAGTCGATGCACAGGCGGTGTTCTCCACTGGGTTTGCGTAACAGCACCACTCCCGCACTGTAAGGGGACTCCGACTTCGAAATTATGCCTTCCTTAAGTAAGTAATCAATTTCTTGCTTTAATGCCGTCGCCTTGGCATACGGAATCGGATAGGTTCTCATTCGGACGGGCGTAGGATCCGTGACTTCCATGTCAAACTCCATCAGGTTTGTCCGGCCCGGTTTGTCTGTCAGAGAGTCGGCGTGGTTTTCCATCAATCTCCTCACACTTTCTTGCTGGGCTTCCGTTAGGGTGGAGCTTATTTTCACATCTAAATGTGATTCCTCCTGTTTCACCGGGTACTCTACGGATGATAATGGCTCTTCTTCCATTTGCATAGCAATGGCCATAGTCATGAGGTGCGCTGGTTCGGCAGGGGCTCGCTCGTAAAACTTCTTAAGCAGATTTAAGTGATAAATTTTCTGCTTTCCGTTCACGGCGATTTTATAGTTGGTGCGAGAAATCTTTTCCGCCACTTTGTAGGGTCCCCTCCAGCAAATCTGCAATTTATTACTGCTACTTGGCAGAAGAAGTAGCACCTTCTCTCCTACTGCTAGTTCTCGGTCCTTCGCATTGCGATTGTAATATTTGGCATGTTTCCGCCTAGCCTCCCGTACTTTCGCTGTGGCTAATTCCCAGCCAGTCTTCAGGCGTTGTTTCAAGTCTGTGACGTACTGGAAGGCTGATGTGACAGTGTCGTCTGCCTTGGCATCTGTCCATGTTCTTAGTAATGCTTCTAATGGACCTTTAATAGGTCTTCCGAAGAGTAATGTGGCCGGAGGAACTCCAGTTGACGCATGCGGTACTTCCCTATAAGCAAATAATGCGGCAGGAAGATACTGATCCCAAGTTTCTGGCTTCTCCTGTGCCAACTTCCGAAGAATAGAGGTGAGCGTCCCGTTAAACCGCTCTACTTGCCCGTTACTTTGGGGGTGATAGGGCGAAGTATGGATATGCCTAGTCTTGAATATTCTAAGCACCTCCTCTGTCAACTTGCCTCTAAATTGTGACCCGTTGTCTGTGAGAATTTCATGCGGGAAGCCCAATCTAGTAAAGATATTCAGTAAAGCGTCAGCTACATGCACTGAGTCGCATGCTGGCATGGCTATGGCTTCGCCCCACATGGAACAGGTGTCCACTAAGGTAAGGATATGGGAGTTCCTCTTCTTAGTTCTCAGCAGAGGTCCAATTATATCCACGGCCACTCTTTCAAATGGGGTGCCCAAGATTGGCATCTCCCCAAGGGTCGCGGGTGCCGTCCAGTGTTTTGGTGCAACTTTCTGGCACTGAGGACAAGACTTGACGAAACGTTCAATGTCGCCGGTGATCCCTGGCCAATAATAGTGGCAGGCAATCCTTTGAGTCGTGGCGCTCATTCCCATGTGTCCACTAAATGGGATAGAGTGGCCCATCTCAAGCACCTGGTTCCTATAGGTTGCAGGAACTACTAATTGGTTGTGTTCCTGTCCTTCATTTCCAGCTCGGCGATACATCAATCCATTTTTCATAAAGAAGTCTCCCTTGGTAGGTGGGTTGTGTGTTCTAGGTAATTTTTTAAAACAGGGCGCCAGTGTGGAATCTTCCATTTGGGCCCTCTTCAATTCCTCGGGGAGGATATTGGTAGGAGGTTCCTGCTCTGCGTCTTTTCTTGACTGTCCTCTAGTCTGTACGGCCGCCATGACTAGTGGTTGAGTAGGTTCTCCAAGGAACACATATCTACATCCCAAGATTAAAGAGTAGATTGGTTCTTCCATGATAGCTGCACGAATCTCTCCTGTCACATAACGAGATTCCACTCTGATAAGTGCAATTGGCAGTGTCATGGGTGCAACATCCTTCGTCGGACCTTGGATGTCGACACTCTCTTCTGTTATCTGGTCAGGGGTGACAAGAGATGCCCTGACCACCGCATCAAAAGCAAGTCCTGTGTCATAAAGGCACTCCACAGATTGTCCGTTTACGAGGACTGATTCGATGACAGGAGGATGAGAAACGTTTCCGGTTCTCTGCTCCTTCCGGGGTGACGATTTTGTCTGCAGACAGGCAGCATGTTGGGGAGGAGGTCTGCGCTTGCACTCATTAGTGTTGTGATTGTTCAAGCGACAGTACTTGCACCATTTATCTCCCTGTCTCTGGTGTGGCGCAGCATTTTTCTTGTTTTGCTCTTTGTAGTTATCTTGTTTTGCGTGCTGTTTATGCGAGATGTGTGGTCCTTTGCTTTGTTGGTCTGGTTGGGAGCGAGCAGGTTGCTTTGGCGCCTGATCCGAAAACTTCTTTCTGGCTCCTTGAGACTCCATGAGAGCATTTTGGAATCGCTCTGCCAGTGTAAGAATATTTTCTAACCGGTCAGCGCCGTTTTCAGTGAGAAATCTACGCATTTCCACCGACATAGATTCTTTCAGTTGCTCTATCACAATCAGCTCTTTCAACCCGTCATAGTTCTCGGCAAAGTTTCCCAGTGTACACCACTTCACTAGGTAGTCTTCAATACGGGCTGCGAACTGTGAGAAAGTCTCTCCTGCATCCTTCCTAGAACCTCGAAATTTTTTCCGGTAAGCCTCTGAATGAAGCTCGTACCTCACCAAGAGAGCTTTTTTCAATGCCTGGTAGTCATCTTGCTCTCCGGCCGGAAGTTTATTAAAAACTTCGTAGGCGGCTCCTCTTAGGCCCTGGGAAAGTTTCAAGTTCCACTTCCGTTCTTCAAGTCCAAACCCTGTTGCAAAGCGTTCAAAGCGGTCTAAAAAGGCGTCCATGGTATCATTCCTTTCTGAAAAAGGTTCCAGCGGAAAGTTCATGGCATTGGGTGGCGCAGGTTGCGAAGTAGGCACACCATCTGAGCGGGGTGAGTACCCTCCATCACAGTTGGAAGCCGCTGCATTTTTTGCCAGCTCTATTTGATTGGTCTGTCCCTGGATTTCTAGTTGCTTCATCATAAGTGCATGCTCTGCTGCGGCTTTCTCTTTTCGCTCCGCTGCTTCTGCTGCTTCTTTCCGCTCCGCTGCTTCTGCTGCGGCTTTCTCTTTCCGCTCCGCTGCTTCTGCTGCGGCCTTCTCTTTCCGCTCCGCTGCTTCTGCTGCGGCCTTCTCCATTGTAAGTTTCTGCATTTCCATCTCTCTTTCATGGAGTTTATCAGTTTCCTCGCTTACATATTTCATCAGGTCTTTTCCACTTAACCCGAATTCACGCCCTGCCTCCATCAAACTATTTCTAATTTTCGCAGCATCTGCCATGATATGCAGTACGGGTTTGCGAAGGGAAAAATTGGCAGTGACCTCCAAACAAATTTAATAGACTCGCACAAGTAATTATCTCTTTAAAACCAGCTAGGTTTAAATTAGTAATCAAGTTCAAATAGTTCTTAAAAATCACTCACTCAGCGTATTCTGAAAAATTAATTAACAGATTATCTCGAAGTTTCTATGAAAAATTTACTAAATATTTATGATAACAGTTTCTCCAGCAGTTACTGAAAAAAAAAAAAATTTTCAGTTCCCTACAGTATCCTCTGTTCTCAAAAAGTGTTTACTCTGTCTGTTTGATACTCAATTTAAAAAGTATCACTCGTGCTTTAGAGATATAAATTATCCCCCCTATGAAATAGACAAATTATAGTAAGTGTCAGTCTAGGAGATAATCCCTCGAAATGCCAACAAATTTTGCAATTATCGCAATTGTAAAGCAGGGATGAAAATGTGATTTATCACACTTCTAAGTCCGGGTTCACTAATCCCAAGACGAGCCCACAATTGTCGCAATTGTAAAACAGGGATGAATATGTGATTTATCACGATACAATGTGGGCTTCAAATGATAATGTCAGGCATGTGGACTCAATCAAAGGACTTTATTTCCCCCGATGAAAGAACAAATGTGGTTCTCTAGATACCGGTCGCGAGTAATCACAACAATGAAATAGCAAATGTGGATCGCAAATATGAGATGAGAGAGCAAATGTCGGAGAAAATACAGTATGAAGAATGTAGGAAAAGATGGAGCAATAAGGCCTTTGCGCTCGTTTATCACACCCTCGTCACGTTAAAGAGACAACGCTTTTAAAAGAAAGTATGTTAAAAGAAAAAGCGAACACGACATATGACGCAGCAAACACCCGGACAATAGGTGAACAAATACCTGTAATAATGTAATAATAAGAATAGCGACCCAGAAAGATGAAAAGAAATAAAAAATACAGGTGACACTGTGGAAAGGAACAATACATAATCAAGTAATAACTACATAATAAGAAAGAAAGTAATATGAATGCAAAGAATCTAACAAATATCAAAAATGCAAAGGAGAAACTACAATAACAAAACAATGAAACATTATGAAAGAAATAACCATGTGATCCAAGTTGCGCAATCGCCGGAATGTGCAGGAGGAAGAATTATTTCTTTCTTTTTATTCAAACGAATGTCTTGGCATTTATATTTTTTTACATTTTGTCTCTTTTTTTTTTTTGTGGCAATTAAGTTTTTTTATCCTGCTATTGTTGCTAGTTTCTTTTTCTTTTTTTTTTTAGCAAATTCAGAAATAATGTTTTAAATCCTGTTTTTTGTGGTGGTGTCAGTCTGCATATATCCTCTATATAATAATGACATCACTGAAATGTCTGAAACACCACAATGAAAAAGTTCCGTCGACGTTTTGTAAAAATACGGAAAAGGCGCACATTGCACGATGGAAGATAAACAGAATGTCCCTTAATAGTTCTTCAGCTCCGATCCCTCAGTGGAATTGTTGATCCTTAAACGATCCCCGGGAAAATAAATAAAGAAAATAAGGACGTAATTATAGCGTTACAATAAATTAACATTATCTTGTCATTGAACTTGTTAAACACATTAATGGGAAGATTGTGGTTGTTTGAGCATTAATATTTGGCTCAACATTGGTGAGTTGTAGTCGTAAGTCACCACGCTCTTCCAGGTTCAGTCGATCCTCGATCGACCCTCTGGGGCTTATCGACCCCATGAATGTCGATATCGACTCCTATTGGGGATCGATATTGACCTCTTTGAGTACTTCGATCTAGAGGTATGAACAATAGAGAAAACAATATTTGATTATTTACAAGCACGCAGTTGACCCGTAACTTTGTGTAGTACAGGTCTTGAGAGCAGAAGAAAACTAGGGAACTGTTCAAAGTAGTCAAACAGTATTTAACGAGAGCATATGGGAGCCGCGCTGGTGTAATGGCTACAACGTTGTACTGGCGACCAGGTTTTCAAGGTTCAAGCCCGGGCGTCAGCGTTTGAAGGAGTGTTTACGACCGGGAATTTGACTGAATAACCTGAACAGCACATAAACCCTCTGTGGATGGGAAGGGGCGAAGCTCCTGACCGGGTTGGAAGGAAAGTCCATGACCCCCCAGCCTCGCAATGACATGTCATTGGGCCAAAAGGGCTGTGTGGTGAAGTGGGATGTTATAAATATTTATAGGGAACTTAGTGTACTGACTGAGATCAGCTGTGAAGGTATCTATATCTATTAAGAGTAGTGTATTATAGATAACCTTACTTGCTACCACATATCTATATATCTCAGTCAGAATTATTCTGGAATAGTGTGATGCTACGTTATGTGTCTAGGGTATGAGTATGGTGAAGTGTAAGTCACAACAACAGACAGATAAACAATTTAATTCACTACTCTTGACAACACTGTGACACTCACATACATATAACACTCTATGAGAATATCTTACAGGAGACACTCGTAACTTTTCAAATAACAATATGTATTCATTTCTATCATAAAGGCATATGTGTGTCCTGATTCAAAGACAAAGGAACCAGGAATCACAATCAATGTTAATTACAAGTTATGTACAGAATGTATTAATATGAATCTGGTAGTGACATATATTATTAAAAATATCCTATGTGTGTCAGTTGTGTAATAGTAGTATGAGGTAATACTGGTTTTGTTTTGTTCAAGCTCTGTTGGTATTTGTCATCATGACTTCAATAGTTTGTCTTAAGGAAATTAGTATTGGAGATGTTCTCAGTTCCTGATATTAAGACAATTAATTTCCCCTCTTAATATTATTTTTACAAAGTCATTTCAAGATGAGGGGACATAATGTTGAGCTCAGCTGGCCAACTCTGCTTATCTTGCGTGATGGCGGCAGGAGAAGACTCCTCTGCTCGAATTCTCCTCTGGGCTCAGGAGACACCTCACTGATAGCTAAAAAGACCAAGGAGTATGCTGTCCGACTCTGGATTCAGCAAAGCTCTGACCAGGTGCTGCTCACTACCATCAAGACCACGGTCCCTGAAATCAAGAAGGATGTACCTTCTACTTCATAACTAACTTAAACTCTCTTGTTACACTGATCACAACACAGCACAAACATTGAGTTCAGAGCATTAGGCCAACTGTCAGCTTCATTTGAAATACTTTATTCCAGTATTACCCTTCTTAATGGTTACTACGCCTCTGCAATTCCAGCATTATTTCTTTCTATTCAATCATCCAGGTGTCAGTGTACTGTTTGGCCATTCCATGCCGTTTTACTTCTCTCCGACACCCTCTGTTCAGGCTGGAGCATTACAGGCTTTACCTCACGTTTGCCACTGAACTACACATATATATACAGGCATAAATCAACAATTCACATTCAATTTTCATTAAAAGATATTGAATGGTTCAAGCTTACCACAATTCATACGAATAAACACAGATACGTTGATTAGCAATGAATTCTGGCACAAACTGGCACAAATTCCCATCTGCTTATCTTCCAGGCTTTTATTTAGCAAAATATAAGCTGGCTTCAACGCACTGATGCTTTATCAAGCTTATTTAAACAAGTGGTTTCGAACTAACGCTCCCAAGTGTGTATATCAGCGAGTCTGACCAATGAGCCCCGTTTCGACAAGTGTTTGAAAAAATGTTACCTTTCCCCGTTTCCCCTAACAACGAAAGATAGTATTTATAGCCCGACCAATCGTGGTTAGGCTTTCATTTGTTGCGCTCCAATCAATTTGGAGTTTACATGGTAGGCTAATTCTGTAACGTAAATTTTTTTCAAACACGTTAAAAAAAAATCTTATGAGCAGAAATGATTTTATGCTGTCAGGCACCCCCAATATTTTATTTTGGGTATAATTTATTAATTCCTGGACTATTTGCGTAACGTTTTACATATTATTTGTCAGCAAGCCCTAAGGAACCCAAAAATACAAATTTAAAGGAGCTACGTGGCTGCGTTCAAAATATGCAATTTCTTCTACCTCCTGTTTCGAAGATGTGCTGTCTGGGTACTGTTATGTTTTCAACCGTAAACCCATCTATTGTTATCTTTCCTAATAAGCGTTTTTTATGATTTTAAAACCTAACTCTGGGAAAGGGTAGTGTATTTTATCACTGTCCGTCTGAAAAAAAATTAGTGCATGTAGACTTACACGCGTGATGGCAGCATTTGTGTATCGCGCGACGCGTGTTGCATGCGTTCCTGATTTTCAGCCCTCCCCTCTCTCTTTATCCTTTTGTCCATCTGTTCGTTCGTTTTGGTAACGCAGTGTAGAAAAAGACATGAATGGAATTTAAAATTTAGGTCAACTTGCATATTTCAAGGTTTTTCTTAGAAAGGCAGCACATTTTATTGTGTGTTTGGGAAACGCGTGTATAATACAGTAAGCTTTTATTTCAACGTGAAAGCGTTACAATTTGCAGACGAAGCAGAAAACAAGGGGGATTTCGAGTACATTCTTTGTGACAGCACTGTTCTTTACCATTCTTCTTCCTTTATTTATTATATGTATTTATTAGGCTTTATATTTACCTGATAATTTATATATGTGGATTAGAATATTCCACGACACCTCCCCTCTTAAAACAGACATTATATGTCAGTCCTTTATTCTATATACACATAGAGAAATTTATTATTAGTTCTGGGGTTTACGGTGATTCTCATCACACGGATGGCGGCTTAAAAAATCCGCTCCCAAATTGGTTTTTCCAGATATATACTCAATGCTAAAATTATATGGAGCCAGAAGCAAAGACCATCGGAGTAACCTAGAGTTCTCATGCTTAGCCTGTGCTAGAAACGATAAAGGTTTGTGATCTGTTTGCAACTTAAATGCCTTCCCATATAGATAAATATTGAATTTCTTTATTGCCCATATTACTGCAAGACATTCTTTTTCGCTAGTTGAGTAGTTGATTTCAGCTTTATTCAACTTGCTGCTAGCATATGCCACTGGGCTTAATTCCCCATCCAATGCATCTGATTTCTGTAGTAGAGTTGCACCTAACCCAATATTACTTGCATCCGTCCTTACTATGAATTCTTGACTTAAGTCAGGTAATTTCAAAATGGGTTTACTTGTGAGCTTTTCCTTCAATTCTTGGTAAGTCATTTCACATTGTGGTGTCCATGTAATGCGATCTGGATGTCCTTTACGTGTCAATTCAGTTAACGGTGCACATATGGAATTAAAGTTTTTGATATACTTCTGGTAGAAACCACATAATGAGACAAAGGATCTCACGTCCTTCTTGGTTTGTGGTCTCGGGGCTTTCTGTAGTTTCTCTAAATTCTTTGGGTCAGGGGTCATGTTTCCCTGATAAACTGTGTGTCCCAAAAATTCCAATTCTTTACATCCAACGCAACATTTGGTTGGTCGGGCTGTTAAATTTGCCTCCCTAAGTCGATCAAACAGCATGTTCAGAGAGTCAATGTGTTCCTCAAATGTTTCTGTTGCTATAAGGATATCATCCATAAAATTTGTTATACAGGGATTATTCAGAGGATCCAATAATTTTCTCATCATTCTAGAGAAGACACTAGGCGCATTCTTCAATCCAAATGGCAATCTATTAAACTCATAGTGTCCTTCTGAGGTACTAAAAGCTAGGTATGGTCTAACCTCAGGCTTTACTGGAATCTGATAGTATCCTTTACTCAGATCCACTTTTGAGAAATATTTAGCTTTATTTAGTCTGGCAAACAGCTGATTTGTATCCGGCAATGGATCCACCTGTCCTTCTGTAATAGCATTCAGTCTCCTGTAATCTATACAGAGTCTATGTTCTCCAGAGGGCTTCCTTAAGAGTACAACACCGGAACTATACGAAGACTCACTGTGCGAAATAATTCCTTCCTTCAATAGATAGTCTATCTCTTCCTTCAAAGCTTTCTCCTTAGCAAACGGAATCGAATATGGTTTCATACAGACAGGTGTGGAGTCTATTAGTTTCATATCATATTCCAATAGGTTTGTATGCCCTGGTCGGTCTGTTAACACCTCTGCATGATTATTTAGAACCTGTTGCACTCTCTCTTTCTGAGTTTTCGTTAAATGTGTACTGATTTTCACCTGTGCTGCTGTCTCACAGGGGTGTAATGGATATTCAAATGATGAAAGTGGTTCCTTTTTCATCTCCATGGCGATGGACAAGGTCAACAAGTGTGTCTCTTCCTGATGTTCTCTTTCCAAATATTTCTTCAGGAGATTCACATGATAGATTTTTTCTTTCCCCTTCTTATCTATCTTATAATTTGTTCTAGACACCTTCTCTAGAACTGTATATGGACCCTGCCATCCAATTTGTAACTTATTCTGACTCCCAGGCAAAAGAAGCAGTACTTTCTCTCCCACAGCCAAATTTCTGTCTTTCGCCTTCCTGTTATAATAGGCAGCATGTTTCTTCCTGGCTTGTTTCAAATTTTCATTGGCAAGTTTCCAGCCAGTTTTTAACCGAGTGGTCAGCTCATTCACATATTGGTATGAAGATGTAATGTTTTCCTCTGCCTTTTCATCAGTCCACGTTCTTAACAAAGCTACATATGGACCTTTAATTGTGTGGACCTATTTGTCCATGCACCGGTATGGTCTCTTCCACTCGAAGCTTTATAGTGATGATTTTTCCTCCCAGAATTATCATTCACAAAACGACCGCTACCAATTTTTCTTTTGGGGCTTTCTCCCCACTTAAAATTCTTGATGAGAGATTTCCTCTCTACATCCTCTTCCTCCAGTTTGTTTAAGTCCGATTGAGGGATTTTCGGCTTATCCTGGGGTAAGACATCTTTTTGCACTCTCCGCATAGTGGCCATTGTAAAACAGTTAAGTGAAGCTTGTCCGTGAAAAGGGGCTTCCCATTCCATTTGGTCCACTTTATCAAATCTATTTTTCTTTTTATTATCAGGCCTAATTTTGCCCCGTGGCGTGTCCAGGTCCTGATCCATGTTCCCACTTGTGGGTGTTCCCTCATGTGCTATGCTACACCTTTCTACAAAATTCTCAATGTCCCATCTTGCTTTGGGCCAATAATAATTGTGAGCCACCTTTTGAATGATGGTACCTATCTTCTCATGGTCCCCATCTGGTTTCACATGTAGGCTCCTTATTAATTCTGTCCTATATCTTTTTGGAAGAACCAGCTGTCCGTGACCATTGGATCTAGCTCCAGTCTTCCTATACATCAACTTGTTTTTCATGTAGAAATCTCCCTTGCCTGGAGTTGTATGACAAGTTGACAATTTTCTGAAACAAGGCTTGAGTGTTTTATCCCCAGCCTGTGCCTTCCTCATCTCTTCTGGAGTGGTATCCAACATAATATCCTCCTCCTGTCATGAGGTCGACCTGACCTGAAGGGTTGCCATATACACAGGTTTCCTTCTGCAACGGTCAGTGTCATGATTGTCCATCTGACAATTTTTACACCACCTTTTTCCTTGGTTGAAAGATTTTCTTTCATCATATTTCCTTTCATCGAATTGTGGGAATTTATTTTTATTTTCATACCGTGGCCTATCAAATTGGTGCTTACCTTTATTTTGATCCTTAGGATCAAATTTATTAAAGTTCTGTGGTGCCCTAAAGTTATCCACTTGTTTCTTTTTATTACCTGTTACCTCTGCTTGAGCTGCTTGATACCTTTCAGCAACATTTAGCAACTCACCCAGCCTCTCTGCACCTTGTTCCATGAGAAACTTTCTCAGGTCTGGAGCCATGGACTCTCTTAGTTGCTCTATAAGGACCATTTCCTTAAGATCTTGGGTTTTCCCCAGAGAAGTCCATTTCTCCAAGTATGTCTCTATTCGTGCAGAGAACTGGTGATAGGTTTCACCTGACAGTAGTTTAGCATTCCTAAATTTTTTCCTATAAAATTCTGCATTCTTTTCATACCTTAACAAAAGAGCCTGCTTTAGCATGTCATAATTTTCCTGATCACCTCTGCTCATTTTTGCAAAAACTTCATAAGCTGCCCCACGAAGTCCCTGAGATAACTTTAAGCTCCACCTTTCTCTCTCTAACCCATACGTGGTAGCTAATAGTTCATACCTATTTATATAGCTCTCAATATCATCGTCTTTCTCAACAAAATGATCTAAATGAAAATTCATAGCTGAGGTTGAGGCTCCTTGAGTAACCGTAGCATCAGAGGCAAAGGGACTGGCACCATTTTCAGGAGCATGGCCTTGAAACTCAAACTCCCTTAGTCGTAACTCATGTTCCCTTTGTAATCTCTTCTCCTCCTTTTCTGCTTCCCTCTCTGCAGCTAATTTCTTCTCTTCTCTTTCTGCAGCTAATTTCTTCTCTTCTCTTTCTGCAGCTAATTTCTTCTCTTCTCTTTCTGCAGCTAATTTCTTCTCTTCTGCTTCCAATTTCTTAGCCTCTTTGTCAGCCTCAATCTGCAACCTCTTAGTCTCAGCCTCAGCTTGCAACCTCTTAGTCTCAGCCTCAGCTTCAAACTGTAACTTCTTAATTTCCTTGTTAGCCTCTAACTTTCTTTCGGCTTCAAACTTTCTTTCTTCGCGTTCAATAAATTTGTCACATTCCGTAGTGACATAGGCAACCATAACTTGCCCATCTAATCCTAACTCTTTTGCAGTCTGAACCGCAGCAGATCGAAATTTGGCCAGGTCCGCCATTGTCTATCAGGTAAATTTATACAATGTCTAACCAACAATTCAATCTCTAATGGACAACACAGGCACCGTGAGCTCAACCTTATTTAATTCCACCCAAGGATACCTTTTAATTCTTATATTCCCTGAAGTGAATTACCCCCAATATTTTTAATAGTTAAAGATTCAAAATCCCAAGAGCGAGACCCCAATATATGTGGTGAAGTGGGATGTTATAAATATTTATAGGGACTTAGTGTACTGACTGAGATCAGCTGTGAAGGTATCTATATCTATTAAGAGTAGTGTATTATAGATAACCTTACTTGCTACCACATATCTATATATCTCAGTCAGAATTATTCTGGAATAGTGTGATGCTACGTTATGTGTCTAGGGTATGAGTATGGTGAAGTGTAAGTCACAACAACAGACAGATAAACAATTTAATATAATCCACTACTCTTGACAACACTGTGACACTCACATACATATAACACTCTATGAGAATATCTTAAGGAGTCACTGATAACTTTTCAAATAACAATATGTATTCATTGCTATCATGAATATATATGTGTCCTGATTCAACTACAAGGGAACCAGGAATCACAATCAATTTAATTACAAGTTATGTACAGAATGTATTTAATATGAATATTGTAGTGACATATATTATTACAAATGTTCTATGTGTGTCAGTTGTGTAGTAGTAAAATGAGGTAATACTGGTTTTGTTTTGTTCAAGCTCTGTTGGTAGTTGTCATCATGACTTCAATAGTTTGTCTTAAGGGACTAGTATTGGAGATGTTCTCAGTTCCTGATATTAAGACAATAAATTCCCCTCTGAATGTTATTTTTACAAAGTCATTTCAAGATGAGGGGACATAATGTTGAGCTCAGCTGGCCAACTCGCTTATCTTGCGTGATGGCGGCAGGAAAGGACTCCTCTGCTCGAATTCTCCTCTGGGCTCTGGAGACACCTCACTGATAGCTAAAAGGACCAAGGAGTATGCTGTCCGACTCTGGATTCAGCAAAGCTCTGACCAGGTGCTGCTCAGTACCATCAAGACCACGGTCCCTGAAATCAAGAAGGATGTACCTTCTACTTCATAACTAACTTAAACTCTCTTGTTACACTGATCACAACACAGCACAAACATTGAGTTCAGAGCATTAGGCCAACTGTCAGCTTCATTTGAAATACTTTATTCCAGTATTACCCTTCTTAATGGTTACTACGCCTCTGCAATTCCAGCATTATTTCTTTCTAGTCAATCATCTAGGTGTCAGTGTACTGTTTGGCCATTCCATGCCGTTTTACTTCTCTCCGACACCCTCTGTTCAGGCTGGAGCATTACAGGCTTTACCTCACGTTTGCCACTGAACTACACATATATATACAGGCATAAATCAACAATTCACATTCAATTTTCATTAAAAGATATTGAATGGTTCAAGCTTACCACAATTCATACGAATAAACACAGATACGTTGATTAGCAATGAATTCTGGCACAAACTGGCACAAATTCCCATCTGCTTATCTTCCAGGCTTTTATTTAGCAAAATATAAGCTGGCTTCAACGCACTGATGCTTTATCAAGCTTATTTAAACAAGTGGTTTCGAACTAACGCTCCCAAGTGTGTATATCAGCGAGTCTGACCAATGAGCCCCGTTTCGACAAGTGTTTGAAAAAATGTTACCTTTCCCCGTTTCCCCTAACAACGAAAGATAGTATTTATAGCCCGACCAATCGTGGTTAGGCTTTCATTTGTTGCGCTCCAATCAATTTGGAGTTTACATGGTAGGCTATTTCTGTAACGTAAATTTTTTTCAAACACGTTAAAAAAAAATCTTATGAGCAGAAATGATTTTATGCTGTCAGGCACCCCCAATATTTTATTTTGGGTATAATTTATTAATTCCTGGACTATTTGCGTAACGTTTTACATATTATTTGTCAGCAAGCCCTAAGGAACCCAAAAATACAAATTTAAAGGAGCTACGTGGCTGCGTTCAAAATATGCAATTTCTTCTACCTCCTGTTTCGAAGATGTGCTGTCTGGGTACTGTTATGTTTTCTACCGTAAACCCATCTATTGTTATCTTTCCTAATAAGCGTTTTTTTTTATTTTAAAACCTAACTCTGGGAGGGTTAATGTATTTTATCACTGTCCGTCTGAAAAACAATTAGTGCATGTAGACTTACACGCGTGATGGCAGCATTTGTGTATCGCGCGACGCGTGTTGCATGCGTTCCTGATTTTCAGCCCTCCCCTCTCTCTTTATCCTTTTGTCCATCTGTTCGTTCGTTTTGGTAACGCAGTGTAGAAAAAGACATGAATGGAATTTAAAATTTAGGTCAACTTGCATATTTCAAGGTTTTTCTTAGAAAGGCAGCACATTTTATTGTGTGTTTGGGAAACGCGTGTATGTTGCAGAAGGCCTATAATTAACGTGGAAACGTTACAATTTGCAGACGAAGCATAAAACAAAGGGGATTTCGAGTACTGTCATTGTGACAGCACTGTTCTTTACCATTCTTCTTCCTTTATTTATTATATGTATTTATTAGGCTTTATATTTACTAGATAATTTATATATGTGGATTAGAATATTCCACGACAGGCTGGAAAGCTCGAGTGCCGCTGGATAAAAAAAAAACAAAAAAAAAAAAAAAAAAAAAAAACGAGAGCATATATTTAAATACAGTAGGATACAGCTCATAAGATGGTTTACGTTCCAGACATCCGCCGAAAAGCGGAAATCACCGAAAAACGGAACAAAGCCATCATTTACAACTTCTTATGGAGCCGCGCTGGTGTAATGGTTAACACACTGCGCTGGCGATCGGGTGATCCAGGTTCAAGCCCTGGCGAGCACATTTGAAAGAGTGTCGTCGACCGGGACTTGGACTGGAATAATTCGAGCCCTGGCGAAGACATTTGAAAGAGTGTCGTCGACCAGGGACTGGAATAACCTGAACGACTCCTGAGCCGACCCAGCTCTTATGGGTACCTCCGAAATCGGCGAGTATCTGCCTGAATGGCGAGAGGACACATGTCATTGTACAGGGGAAAAAAGGGATACTCACGTAAAATCAGTCTCAGGTTAGACATAGTAACCGGAGATTTCGCCTCGAGTAATAGCGGGTGTACGAAAGAAAAGAAAGAAAAAACAACTTGCAAATGCATAAAAAAAAATGCATAATACCGTATTAACACTGTAATACATTAAATGCGTAATGGAGGCTAAGTAAAACCGTACGAAATTATGTATATGAATATACAGCATTTAAAGTAATAGGCTGGCGACCTCTCTTTTTCTCACTTTTACACTTAGATCAATAAATAATCTTAATGTTATCAGATCTAAAGGTCTTTAATATTTGGACATGCGCCCTAATATAACCGATTAGGTTGAACGGGACGCGTCTCACCAAAGCGAGGCAAAATTTTATTAGAAGAAAAATACTTACATGTCATTGTAATTAATTTAAAAATTATATAATATTTAATTTGATAAATTTTGAAAATTGCCTGAATACAGAGAGACGTTGCGCGCATTACTGCTGAAAGCAAACTGAATTATGTAAATAGCTATGTTACAGGCGCTCATACGAAATAATGAAATAGAAGACTGGGCAACAGAAAAACAACAGAAGGGATAGGCTTACTGGGGACTCGAACCAGGACTACCCAGAGAGCACCATCGCCTCGCTACAGGAGTGAATCGTGAACCACCCTGCCAACTGAGCACCATAAACAAATAGTGCTTCATGAACAGGGTGTCATTACCGCGAATACTCAACGTAATTATCCTATTTATAACCAAGGAACGACCCACGCTAAGTAATGAACCTATTTATGTGTATTATTCATTTAAAATTCACAAGCCTTGAGTTTTTATTTATGTATTTAATCAATGGGAATTACGGACAATAAAATGGTGCCCGAAGCCATTCTCAGACTCAGTTGCTAAGCGCGTCACGCTGGTACAATAAGCGCCGAATATAATGAATATGTATATAATTGAAAACCGCCGTATTAGTGGAAGGCCGTAAAGTAGGACCCTATGTATAATAGTTAACTCATAAAAACTACGTAAATGGCTAATAAAGATCCAATATATACATAATATTAACGACAAATTAAGAGTAAATTAATTATTAACCCACTAACCCCAAACTTTCGCCACCATCACCTCCTTCTTGCAAAATATCAACGTTAGGACACAGGAAAGAAAATAGCACACACTATTTGATAATTTTCATTTACACCAGCGTTGCTCAATTTTTTGGTCTCAGGAACCCTTTACGATCTTAAAATTTATGTGAGGACCCCAAATAGCATTTGTGTATGTGGGATGCACTGTGAGAGAATGAGAGTGAAAATAGGCAAAAAACGTCTTAGATTGTTATGAAAATAGTTTGACCTCGCGGATCCCCTGAACGGGTCTCTGGGATACACAGGGGTCCGCGAACCATACTTTGAGAACCTCTGATTTACACCACATACAGTAATTGGCCAGAAGGGATAACGCCATAAACAAATAGTGCCACTTGAACATACGGTCTAAAATATAAACATTATATATCCTAATTATAACACATCAGCGGTTGAAGGTCACGTCTGTCTTCATTATTTCGAGAAAAACAATCTTTTAAGTCAAACTTTTGAAAATTACACACATTTATAATTATGTTCTTCAGTAACCATGTTTGCATTTGAAATCTGACGGCAAACCAAATTAAACATCTACCAAATTTGAACCAGATGTTTCATGGGCTGATACGTATTTTAAAATTTTTTTCTTTCTTTAAGATGCATATTGATCAGTTAGTTTCACTTAGTCAATCAAAATAGTTACTACCTTCTGCAAGAACTTCCTATTCCAGGTAATTATGTTTACTGAGATGTTCAACTTTTGGTTCTTTGGTTTCAATTTCTATTTGTAGCCTGTTTTAAATAGTGTTTACAATAATTAATTGCGCATCTTGGATACTGATATTTAGTAAATTGTGTACGTGTGTTTACTTTTCATGTCTGGACCGGATTGTAAGTGCCTACTGTTATAGCATCGTCTTGTCTGTGAGGACATTGGAACGCCTTTCAAGAACAGCTAGTGAGATCTTGCCAGACTCCAGGGCTATTCTATCATTGCGCCGCAAAGCCCTCTAAGGCGTGGAGCATTACAGCAGCACGTTTTTGTCTGATGCTAGAGCTATAGCCGGAGTGGAGATGAAGCAGTCACCACCGATGTTAAAGCGGAGTTGGAGCGAAGCAATTCAAAAATGTGACTGCACCAAATCCCTGCTCAAGGATACAGAAGATGTATCCAGTCAAGGAGGTCTGTGTCTCGTGATGGAGACAAAGATAGAATCAGTCTGCTACTCCATTAGGCATGTCGCAAGAAACAAATAATATGAGGATGTACATGAGGCTAGCTAGCAATGACGTAAAACAGATAGCTATATGAACCACGGCTGCAAAAGTAGTACATGAATGTTTTGGTGCAGGCTTCATTCAAAGAAGCCGGGTACATGGGTGGGTCATGAACTGTAAGAAGTCGGGTACATGGGTGGGTCATGAACTGTAAGAAGCCGGGTACATGGGTGGGTCATGAACTGTAAGAAGCCGGGTACATGGGTGGGTCATGAACTGTAAGAAGCCGGGTACATGGGTGGGTCATGAACTGTAAGAAGCCGGGTACATGGGTGGATCATGAACTGTAAGAAGCCGGGTACATGGGTGGGTCATGAACTGTAAGAAGCCGGGTACATGGGTGGGTCATGAACTGTAAGAAGCCGGGTGCATGGGTGGGTCATGAACTGTAAGAAGCCGGGTACATGGGTGGGTCATGAACTGTAAGAAGCCGGGTACATGGGTGGGTCATGAACTGTAAGAAGCCGGGTACATGGGTGGGTCATGAACTGTAAGAAGCCGGGTACATGGGTGGGTCATGAACTGTAAGAAGAAAACAGGGATACAATGAATGGTCGAGAGCTCTGCAGTAGTAAGTTCGGAAAATAAATAATAATAAATAAAGCCGTGAAGTTTATCTGTCTCTCTCTGTCTCTGCTGTCGTGTCTTTGTTCTTCGGGATATTTTTAGAGTGTTTAGAGTAAAATAAGTCTTGACATATGGATGCGAGTCATGGGCAATGATACAACACACAAAAGCCAGATCCAAACCTCAGAAATGAGGTATCTGAGGAAGGTGGTTGAAGTAACGAGAAGAGACATGGTCCGCAACCAGACGTTACGTCAAGGCCTAAAATCCAACCCCCTGCAGACCCAAGTAGAACAGTCCCAACTAAGATGGTTTGGCCATGTCTGCAGAATGGGAGAAGATCGGCTACCACGACAAGCATGGGAAACAAAGAGCCAGGGATCCAGACCCCCATGACAACCCAGAGTCCGCTGGGAGGACAACATTAGACAATCTTTGAAGGACCGAGGACTAGAATGGAACCAGGCCTGGAGGAAGACAGCCGATAGGATAGTCTGGCGCTCTTTCTTCCAAACCTCTACACCTCACGGTAGAAGGGGAACGACTAAGTAAGTAGAGTAACATAAAAGTGAAGGAAGCTAAAATAACAGTCCCTTGAACGAAGTAAAAACATGTTGATAACATTCAAGGCAGTACTTGTTTTGAAATCCACAGAGTAAGAGAAGCACAAGACCAAAAACATGGAGGCAGAAATGCAGACGTTGCAAGACCTTGAGCCGACGGAGAAGGACAGAAGAAAGTGGCGTATATTTGTTGAAGTCATATGGTCCTTGGGGAACTGAAGGGTGATAACTGAATGAAGGAAGTTCCTTGACACGCAAGTCTGCGCCTCTGAATATATAAACAAGAACAAGTACAGAATCAAAACAAGGCTGCCTGAAAGTTTTCAGAAATCGAAATCAGACACACGCTCACAAATCAAAATGTGTTGAGAAGAACACGTGACCTTAAATTATGGTATCTCAATGTTTGCGTTTGGTACGGGGCAAACATGGCGAACTAACATGAAGGTCCGCGTTATTTTATTCATCTATAACACATATTGCGTCATTAATAGGCTAAACTGCCCATGGTAAACTTCCGGTGTTATGTCTTGCGGTTCGCACTAATGACCTGTCATCAAAGCATCATTTTTTGGTGATGCCTAGATGGCAGAGAGGATAGTGTGATTCGCTTGCATAGCTAGGCGAGGATGTCGCACGGAAGGTCCAGGGTTCGAATCTGGGTAAGCCACTCTATCTGTTGTTTTTCTGTTGTCTAGTGTTCTACTTCTTTATTTCCTACGAGTGCCTGATAACATACCTTTATGTTTGTCTCATATTAATTTACTATTTTATTCATCACTTTATATTATTCACCAGGTCTGTCAGACGTAGCACTGTACAGCAAAACGTCAAAACTTCTGCTTCCTTTCAAGTCAGTTGTTAAAGAGTACAAAGTTGGAAAGGCAAGGCTTGCAATGATGCTACGCGAGTCAGCAGATGACGTGGTTAAAAGTCCATTCAGCCCACACTGAAAACGGGAAGGAAGTGGAGAGTGGAAGAAGCTGTTGATGCTGCCCAAGAGTCGCTCAAACTGAGGGAGGTAATCGGATACACACAAACGAATAAACAGGGATTTGGTCATGGAGACATCCGCTGGTGGTCCAAGGCATCAAGCAGGGAGCGCAGAGACATGGTAGTTCAGGAGATACGAGGAGCTGAGAATGATAAGAGCTTGCAAAAAGCAGTGCAGCAGGTCCAACAAGGCCAATGGACTACATGGGAAGGAGCCCTGCAGAGGTCCTTGACATGGAATGATATATGGCATGTGGCACCTCTTAGGCTCAGCTTCGTTATTAGATCAATGTATGACCTGCTGCTGTCGGCCACAAACTTTGTAAAATGGGAAAAGTCGGAGGATAGCAGTGCCCCTTGTGATATGAGAGGCAGACACTTGAACACGTGTGTTAAAATCTTTCTTTGTATAGTTGTTAACTCATACTGGCTACTAGTTGTTGAATCATGCTTTATTTGCTAAATGATGTGAATGTCCACCAGTGGATAAATGTAGATGTTGGGACTGGTGTAGTAAAGTGTAACGATTGTCAACTCATCAAACCCAGCACAGTTTTGGTCATACAGGTCATCTTGTCCTGGAACGTGATGAGGCTCCGACAAGAATGTGAGTGTAAACAATGAGTGTGTATCTGAATGTCAGTACGCGAATGGTAGAATGATTCGATAGAGTTGACAGGTTGGTAGTACATCACTCATACTCACACTGTTCGAATTCAAGAAGTACTGGAACTACGGTGGTCTTTTTATAACATTTAATGGGACGCACACTTGGACAGTACGTGTATGGTTACAGGAACAAATGTCGACATAGACAGCATAATGTTGATCACAGGAATATCATCTTAAGTTAGCATTCATGCTTGGCAAATATCATAATGGAGCATTCGTAAATAAGCATTCAGCGTTCCATCATGTAAATCATCTGGCTTTACTGACTGGGCACGTCAGACCATAACCAATACATAGGAAGGCTCCTAGACCTAACCTCGTCTAGCGAATATTCCTTCACGTAAAGTTCAATATATATATATTTCATAATATAGGAATCCCAGACATGGGTTCTCACATGTAGCAGTGATCTCTTGGTTCATCGAGCGATAGTACAGGCATCCCTTTTTCTCACTCGATAAATACAAAGTATATGAATTTCAACATGGCTGTTCTCTCTCTCGTGAGCTTCACTCACTATAGAATATAGACCAAAATTAGTCATTCATTAAATGTCCTCATTTCTTCATAGGTTCTCTCATAGAGGTAATTGAATAATATCATACAATCCAGTGCTGATACATAGGAATGTCTTCTTCCTTTGAATGGATATTCTTTTTAAAAGTACCACTGTGCATCTGCTTATCAACAACGATGGCGAAGCCCAAGTTCATAATAAATTGTGGTTTTACCTTTTTATGCGAAATATAACTTTGCCATTCCTTGGCAAAAGAGAATAAACACTGGGGTAAAGTACATACAACATGTCTAAATGATTATCACTTTTCCCCATCCATATATAGATCACTATTTCGGCAAAAAGCCTGCTACAACAAAACTCGGCATCCTCACAGGATGACAGCCATGGATCACACCCTTTGCTAGCGATACTTCCGCTGCATAGCCTTTGACCTTTTCTAGCGACAACCAAATTAGTTCGACTTAGAAATGCAAAGATATCCATATATAAGACAGACTCGTCCTACTCATACAAACACTACGTATAAATTCAGGCCATAGATATACTGAAGCAAGAACAATCTATTCCTACCCAGCCACAGAATAAATCGCAGTAGGCCTAGAGTCGTCTGCGGAGTCCGATCGAAGATGACAGAACTATTTTCAAGGGAAGCAACCCAAAAATGACTTCTCCTTAAGCACTTAAAAAGGAAATACTTTGCTTACAAAATATTTGCGAACATAATAAGAATATAAATGTATTATATTGCAAGATAGTAAAAATTGCCCTTTACAGTCTTACCACACCTCCCGGGAAAAAAAAAATAAAATTTTTTTTTAAATACATCTAGGAGCACCGTAGAATAGGCTCACAACGCAAGAATACTGCGCAGATGAAAATATCAGGAATAACTATAATTCCTAATATGACTGGTGAGAATATATATCTCAAAATCTGAGAGAAATTGTTTCCCTACGAATAAATGTTTCCAGGAAGGTGTGATGTACGTATAATACAATTCTGGTAATTATACAATGCATACCAAAAATTCACACTACAATCTTAAATTTATGATTTATGAAGAAACAATCATCAAAGAACAGCGGTGAATTAACATCAATAAACCGCTAAGTAGCGATACCATCATTCTATTATTAAATTACAAATGTGTATCTTAGTAAAGAAACAAAAAATAACTGTTGTAAAGTTATACATATTAAAAAGATCCAATATTTAACAGTTAAGTGGCATCATGTGGGCATCTGGACAGAATGTCCGCCATCACATTTTCTGAACCACGGATAGCTCGTACCGAAAAATGAAAAGGTTGAAGAGCGATTGCGTATCGAGTTGATCTCGAGCTCTTCAAGTTCTTACTTTGGATAGCCGTAAGAGCTTTTTGGTCAGTTTCCACTACGAAATGCGCGCCCAGAAGGAATCTTTGGAGTTTGAGAATTGACCAAACCATTGCCAATAATTCACGGTCTAAAACCGAGTAATTCCTTTCTGCAGCATTAAGTTTTCTGGATATGTACATTACAGGATGCAGAGTTCCAGAGTACTCTTGCATTAGTGCCGCTCCAATCCCAGTGGATGAAGCGTCACTACGAAGAACAAATGTCTTATCTGTTGTAGGTAACACTAAAATAGGTGGTGATGAAAACATAGTTTTGATCTTCTCTAGTGAAGATTGGCATTCATGAGACCAGTGAACCATGTTAGGCGACCCTTTCTTTAATAGTGTAGAGAGAGGTGCCATGATAGAGGACAGATTCGGAATGAAACGTCCATAAAATTGTATGAGACCTAAAAGACTTCGCACTTGCTTTTTAGTCCTAGGGATAGAGATGTTAAGTATCTTAGTGATATTATGGTCTTCTGTCTTCAAGAAACCGTGACCTACTCGATGGCCTAAGAAAGCAATTTCGCTAAAGCCAATACAAGCTTTAGATGGTTTTGCTGTCAGGTTATACTCACGCAGAGTTGATAATAATTCAACTAACCCTGAATAGTGATCTTCCCAAGTATCGCTGAAAAGACAGATGTCGTCTAGATAAGCAATGACATCTGACCGATACGATAGGATTCGACGCATCATGCGTACAAATGTAGCTGGTGCGTTCATAAGGCCGAAAGGCATAAAATTCCATTGGAAAAGGCCTCTGGGAGTAGAGAAAGCGGTAAGAGGTTTGGCGCGTTCGGATAATGGAACTTGCCAATATCCTTTAGACAAATCAAGTTTAGTGAAAAAATGCGATTTAGAAAGACGAGTAAGTAACTCTTCTAGTAAAGGCATAGGTTCAGCATCGAACTTCGTAACTTGATTCAATTTGCGATAGTCAACGCAAAGACGTATGTTATTGTCTTTTTTTCGAACAATAACCATCGGCGAAGAATATGCAGAAGTGGATGGTTCGATTATTTGTAAATCTATCATTTCATCCAACTCCTTTTCAACCTGTGTTTGGAAATGTATAGGGATAGGATAAGGCCTAACCCTAATTGGAGTATGTTCAGTTAGAACAATGTCATGCTCAATGACATGAGTTTGTCCAGGGATGTCAGTGAGGACATCCTGAAATGTTTGTAACATAGACGAAACTTGTCGCCGTTCTCCTAGAGACAAATCAGGAGAAACAGTAACGTCTTTCCATGATTCACTAGAATGAAGTGGGATCATTGGAAGCGGGAGATTAACATCCGAAAAACTTGTTTCCTCATCCTGTATTACAGACAGTGATGAGTAATGACCATGTTTGACATGAGAATCGTCCGTTGCCTGGAAAATAGGCTGTAGATAGTCAGGACGTTCATGGAACTCCGTAAGCATATTGATGTGGAAGGTTTTATGCTTCCCGTTAATATCGACGATGTAGTCAACATCTGAAATTTTCGATATTATATCGTACGGACCTTTCCAACTAATAAGGAGTCTATTTTCACGACAAGGTAGCAAAACAAATGCTTTGTCACCAGGACAAAGTTGTCGTAAAGTTCTCTTCTTATTAGCAAATTGTCTTGCCTTCTGCTTAGCAAATTCAGAAGAGGACGTTGCCAATTTGCATGCTTCGATAATCTTTTGTCTCAGCGCGATGACATACTCGTAAGAAGATTTTGTGTCATCGTCAATATTGTCAGCTGTTATAAGATCATGCAGCAAAGACATTGGGCCGCGCGGTCGCGCGCCAAAGACAAGTTCAAAGGGCGAAAACCCTGTATGTTCATTGGGGACCTCTCTGTACGCGAAGAGGGCCGCGGGTAAAACCCTATCCCAATCTTGAGGATGATCCTCAGTTATCTTCCCTAATAAGTTCTTAAGTGTTCTATTTAGTCGCTCGACCATCCCATTGGACATAGGATGATAGATGCTACTCAAAGATCTCTCTATCTGTAGAGTAGACATTACTTGAGACATGGTATCCGATATCAGTTGGGTGCCATGATCTGATAATATTTCTCCGGGGAATCCCAGCCGAGAAAATATAAGCCAAAGAGCATCTGCAATGTCAGCGGTAGTAATGCTCTTTAGAGGGATAGCCTCTGGCCAACGTGTGCACATGTCTACACACGTTAAGATAAACTGATGTCCTCTAGCAGATTTGATCTTGAATGGACCAATGATGTCTATCGCCATTTTCTGGAATGGACGAATAGGAATATCTGCAGCCTGAATAGGCGCAGCATGACGAGGACCTTTGGATTTGACTTCTTGACATACTTTACAGGATCGACAATAGATCCGTATGTCCTTGTTCACAAAAGGCCAAAAGAAAGCCGCAAGAACTCTTGACTTTGTACGGGAAAAACCCATGTGACCAGCACACTGAGAGTCGTGTGCATGTTGTAAGATCTTAACTCTCAAATTCTTGGGTACAAGAATCTGAGAATGACTTGACTTAGTGGAGTCTTGCACCATACGTACAAGTACGCCATTCTTCATTGTAATCCAAGATTTACAATTTGAATCTTTATTCGGATCACCTTTCGTTACAAGAGTGAAGAATTTCTTAAGAGTCGGATCTTCTTCTTGTTGTTTTATAAACGAGTCACGAGAAATTACCAAGGGATCATCTTGGTTATGCACTTCATTATCTTCAACAGATGAAGTTTCAGGCATATTGAGAGCTTGAGCTCTAGTGACTACTGCATTAGCAGATTGCATATTTTGATTTTCCCAAACGGAAATTTGCTCCGGAGTGCATTCTTTGACTCCGTGAATGCGACCGATGATAAGATCAGCGATCGGATCGGCAAAAGACATGCGTGTACATCTCCTGTGAAGAAAGGAGTAGCAATCCTAATGATAGCGGTAGAGTATTTCTCTATGGTGCCGCCAAATGTTACGCATTTGACTACTTTGCCTGTAGAATGAGAAGGATCTATGAGTGACTGCCTAACCCCAATAGTTGTGCATCCAGAATCAAAAAGTACTGAGACTGGATTGTCATTTACTAAACCTTTGTGTAAGACAAGAGAACCTCTCCCATCATGCGCGATTGACGCAGGAAGAGCGGGAAGAGGATGGCCACAGCTTAAAGTAGACACTGTGGTTGGCTCAAATAATGTTTTGCATTGGGGGCACTGAGATGCTCTCCCAAAATCAAAAGCGGCACATGCCATATTATTAGAGTCATCATTATCTTTATTTTGTTTATAGGCTTCGTGGGACTCTTGCTGTGCAGAGTTCGCCTGGTAATGAGCTTTATGTTTTTTGAATTGTGCTCTACCTCTGTTATTATTGCCTCTGTACTTATCATTGTTTCCACTATTATAACCTCTACTCGGGTTTGAATCATAGCTCCTTTGGTTACTATCATCATATTCATTATAATGAGTATCTCGGTAATTATGATCCTGTTGTCTCCATGAAGGAAAACTTGGATAGTTTCTAGAATGACTTCCTTTGCGAAAGTTCCTGTAATTATGACCACCCCTGAATCGAGGGCTGTCAGCTCTTCTCCAGGTATTCGAAGAAGAACCCTGAAATGATTGGTTACCTTGGTTCTGATAACTGTAATAGTTACCTTTTTTATTAAACCTATTTTGAGGTCCTTGGAATTTGTGAGAGTGATTAGGGTTGTATGGTGTTGCAGAAGCAACTGGCATACCTTCTTTAACCTTACTGTTGCTAATAGCTACGTCCGGATGTGCAGTGACGTATTGGGTACAATACTGTTCCATTTCTTTTAGAGACTTAGGTTTACGCTCATGTAAGAATTCGAGGAAAGGTTTATTTATACTTGACATAATCTTGTCTCTGAGTATCAAGTCCATAAGGGCTTCATAAGTCTTTTCTGTTTTGGATAGCTCAATCCAACGATCAAATGTAAGACGTGTCCTTGCAATGAATTCTGAGAATTCTACACCTGCCTCAGGCACCATTGTCTTAAACAACTTCCGATAACCCTCTTCAGACAACTGATACTTCTTTAATAAGGCTGCCCTAATAACATCATAGTTATCTTTGTCAGCCTCTTCAACCAAACTTAAACTAGTCAGAGAATCACCTTTCAGATTTTCTGATAACTGGTTAGCATATTGTGATTTGTCCACATTATGTGCTCGACACGAGCGTTCAAATCTGTTTAGCCAGAATGTTATGTCATCACTGGAAGGGTTGAACGCTGGTACCTTGACCTTGTAAGTAAAGGGTTTACCATTACCACTAGATGCTTGATTAACATTACTTATGTTTGTTAACTTTAACTTTTCTAACTCAAATGCTAAAAGTTCTTTTTGGTGTTCATGTTCTCTTATTGCTTTTTTTTCTTGAGCTTCAGCTTGTAATTTTCTCTCTTCTGCAGCAGCCTGTAATTTTTTCTCTTCAGCAGCAGCTTCATCTTTTCTTTTCTCTTTTTCCATTTCCATCTGGAATCTTTTTTCATCAGTCTGTATCTGCAATTTCTTTTGTTCATCCTCTCTTTGTAATTTTCTTTCCTCAGCTTCTAATTTCTTTTCTTCAATCAATGCTTTTCTTTCTTCAGCAGCCAATGCTTTGTCATATTGAGCAACTGCCCATTCTTCTAATTACTGACCAGTCTTATCAAGAGCCCTGCCTTGTGTGATAAAATAATCTAAGGTAGACATCTTGTCTAATAAGATCAGTAATTTGCAAAAGTAAATAAATTCACTTTCTTAGTCTTAATCAAAGACCTTGTATGATAACTTTGTAACCTGTGAAAAATAGTACTTAACTATCCCAATCACTGTGGGAAACAAGCCTTACAAAGGTCTTGTATAAATCCTTATATAATAACAGCTATAAGTTGCTGGTTCACTCTATAATATAAGTGCAGTGCACCAGAAATAGTGTTTTATATCATCAACTGTGTACCTTTAGTAATAGCAATTAACTATCAGTTGATTCTTGTACATCAATTTATATGATCAACTATATTTTAAATAGTGTATGTCGATCAGGCACAAAACAAAACAGTTATACAGAAAAACATGAAAACATTTGCGGAAATGAAATAAATCAAATGGGAAAAACAATAAAAGATAAACCGCAAGAGGATAACAAATACAAATAACGCCACAGTATATAAATATAAATTGAGAATAGAACTGAAAGATAGAATAGGGTAGACCAACAAATTACAAACAAATCAAAACAAACTAAAGAACAGAGGAATATTACAAAAACAACAATGAGTACAGACTTCACAGCTAACACTAATAGCAACAGCTGTCGCAGCAAATTTTCAATGAAGAAAATTGCACCTATAGAAACGCACACATCAGACCCTCTATTACGTGGGATACTCTGCTGTGTGACACCGCCCAACCGAAACAACAACCCGCTGGATACAAACAAATATCACATATAAATAGTTAAACATAAATACATAAATGCATAAATAGTATGGCAATATGATGTAAATAGAGTGTTGCAGAAAGAATGTGTTGGAATGAAGGCTCAGTTACACTGCCTAATAGTACAGTACTGTGGTACTTTATTAAACAAATACTTCTGGTCTAATTATTTTAAATTCAACACAGAAATAGAAGCTCCATCGTTGATTTGAATGATAACAATCAATGTAGGACTTCTCAGTTCAATAACATTTTCTTTCGCAAACACTGTCAAATATTCTCCAGTCCTGATGTGTAATGTTCTATGTTTCAACCAAGCTTGCTGTGTAACACTGTCAGTTGTATGGCAAATGTCCAATGAACCAAATGTCAACAAACCCTGACCTAGTTACTGCATACTCTCGACAGGACAGGTCACGCTGACATCACTGTAGAGTTGTACTGTTGATGTATTTGTGTGTCGTAACAGACCCCAAGGAACGTCTGGTCTCAGTAGTTTACTTCTCAATATGGTCACTGTGCAGGTTGACCCAGGAAGCTGGCACACCAGTTGTTAAACTCTTTCTTTGTATAGTTGTTAACTCATACTGGCTACTAGTTGTTGAATCATGCTTTATTTGCTAAATGATGTGAATGTCCACCAGTGGATAAATGTAGATGTTGGGACTGGTGTAGTAAAGTGTAACGATTGTCAACTCATCAAACCCAGCACAGTTTTGGTCATACAGGTCATCTTGTCCTGGAACGTGATGAGGCTCCGACAAGAATGTGAGTGTAAACAATGAGTGTGTATCTGAATGTCAGTACGCGAATGGTAGAATGATTCGATAGAGTTGACAGGTTGGTAGTACATCACTCATACTCACACTGTTCGAATTCAAGAAGTACTGGAACTACGGTGGTCTTTTTATAACATTTAATGGGACGCACACTTGGACAGTACGTGTATGGTTACAGGAACAAATGTCGACATAGACAGCATAATGTTGATCACAGGAATATCATCTTAAGTTAGCATTCATGCTTGGCAAATATCATAATGGAGCATTCGTAAATAAGCATTCAGCGTTCCATCATGTAAATCATCTGGCTTTACTGACTGGGCACGTCAGACCATAACCAATACATAGGAAGGCTCCTAGACCTAACCTCGTCTAGCGAATATTCCTTCACGTAAAGTTCAATATATATATATTTCATAATATAGGAATCCCAGACATGGGTTCTCACATGTAGCAGTGATCTCTTGGTTCATCGAGCGATAGTACAGGCATCCCTTTTTCTCACTCGATAAATACAAAGTATATGAATTTCAACATGGCTGTTCTCTCTCTCGTGAGCTTCACTCACTATAGAATATAGACCAAAATTAGTCATTCATTAAATGTCCTCATTTCTTCATAGGTTCTCTCATAGAGGTAATTGAATAATATCATACAATCCAGTGCTGATACATAGGAATGTCTTCTTCCTTTGAATGGATATTCTTTTTAAAAGTACCACTGTGCATCTGCTTATCAACAACGATGGCGAAGCCCAAGTTCATAATAAATTGTGGTTTTACCTTTTTATGCGAAATATAACTTTGCCATTCCTTGGCAAAAGAGAATAAACACTGGGGTAAAGTACATACAACATGTCTAAATGATTATCACTTTTCCCCATCCATATATAGATCACTATTTCGGCAAAAAGCCTGCTACAACAAAACTCGGCATCCTCACAGGATGACAGCCATGGATCACACCCTTTGCTAGCGATACTTCCGCTGCATAGCCTTTGACCTTTTCTAGCGACAACCAAATTAGTTCGACTTAGAAATGCAAAGATATCCATATATAAGACAGACTCGTCCTACTCATACAAACACTACGTATAAATTCAGGCCATAGATATACTGAAGCAAGAACAATCTATTCCTACCCAGCCACAGAATAAATCGCAGTAGGCCTAGAGTCGTCTGCGGAGTCCGATCGAAGATGACAGAACTATTTTCAAGGGAAGCAACCCAAAAATGACTTCTCCTTAAGCACTTAAAAAGGAAATACTTTGCTTACAAAATATTTGCGAACATAATAAGAATATAAATGTATTATATTGCAAGATAGTAAAAATTGCCCTTTACAACGTGCTCTCAGCTTGCAATGTGTCATTAGGGCAAGGCGATACACATGGCGCCACAACAAAGTGCTAAATGAGCTGGCTGCGACAATAGATCTGGCAAGGATGAAGGCGAATAGCAATGTCAGGCCAAACACCACAAACACATACTTTCTGAGGGCAGGAAAGTCAGCACACCCAAAACCGAGTAAATCAGGTAGCAGCGTTCCATCTCTCCTTGACTGTGCAAATGACTGTGAGATGGCGGTAGACCTACCTGGACGAGGGGCATATCCCGAGAGTATCAGGAAATCTCAAAGACGGCCGGATATAGTGCTGCATTCTTCATCATCGCACCAGGTTATATTGACTGAACTGACCGTGCCATTTGAATCCAGATTGGAAGAGCAACATTTGTTCAAAGCGGCCAAGTATAGTGATCTGAGACACGATGGGTTCACCGCAAAGGTCATGGCTGTTGAGGTGGGTGCAAGAGGGCTCGTGGCTGCATCAGTGTATGATTTATTGAAACTGTTGGGGCTGAGGGGACAGTCGAGAACATGGGCACTGAAGAGGCTTAGTGAAACTGCGGAAAAGGCATCATGCTGGCTGTGGAAGACCGCAATGGGCTATGGAACTCGGGAAAGTAAACTCTATATTCACTTGCGTTACAGGAAACATCCGGAAAGTGAAACATTTTTCTAAATCCGCAATACATTGAGTTTTTCGTTGTATTGGTGAAAGGACAGTGGCTTACAGGGAACACGCGGCGATTATTATATGAGGTGTCGGGCGCAAGTAGATTTCAGTTGCTAGCTTGCAGTGGCTTCAAGCCTCGTTGGTTTTGCGCAGGTGGGTCAGTGTCTGTCCCTAGTCGAGATGAGTTGTGGCACAATAATTTGTTTTCAATATAAGGGTTACTTTCACAATTGCCTCCGGCTGGCAGAATTGTGGATTTTAAAGCTGCAACCAAGGTGGAGTGGGTTCATTTTCTACATAAAACAACAGGAGGCGGAGACACTTGGGAGTCATGACCCAGGTGGGCCCGCCACCCTTAGAGTGTAAAGGAGAATAATGGGCCAAAACACTTGTTTAAGGGGGGGGAATCACTTCTGATGATCAGATTGCCTCCTGTTGTATCGCTCTGTATAGAGTTTCCTATCATATTCTTTTCAGGCTTCTTCTCTCATTCATTTCGTCTAATCTTCTGACTGGTTAATTGTGGTTGATGCTTGTTGGACGAGAAACAGTTGCGCGATTTTCTTGCTTTCCTTATAACTTTATCCAAATAAATCAAGATTATATGTTTTCTTTTCACTTTTTTTTTCTCTGTCTATTGGTTCCCGTCAGTTAAATTCTCATTAAATTAAAGAATAGAATCTACCTCTTTGGCAATCGCCACTGGCAAATACTTCAACACCTTCAATGCTGAAGCTGATTCCCTGAAGCAGGCACGGGAAACTCTTATTGAGTACAAAGCACATGCACAAAAACATATAGTAATCTTTACAGATTCCCTCTCAGTAATAACAGCAGTGAAGAGCGACCATGCTAAAGGGTTGAAAGATCTGATAAAACTCATTTGAAAGCCTGGCCAAATGCTTCAACAAGTATACAGACCAGCAGATACCAGCCATTGCAACATTTCAGGCAACAAGAAGGCAGACAAACTTGCTAAGGAAGGAGGAATGCTATACAACAAAATGATATAAGGACATCTTATAAAATGGCAAAAACAACTAGAATAGCCACATTTAAATCCAAATGAGAAAAAATACCAAGGCCACACAAAAAATGATGCCAGTCATCTGCTATTTAGGCGAGACCAGTTCATTATTTCCCGGCTACGCACTAAACACAAGAGATGGAGGTACTATCTATGCCACATGTACGGCATTAGTGCAATAGATCTCTGCGCCTGTGGATTTAGCTCCATGACAGCTGAACATCTTCAGCAGTCCTGCCCAACATACATCAATGAATGGAGTAGCATTTGGCAACAGTCTACTTCTCTCCACGAAAAAAACTGTCTGAGGGTGTCAGGAATCTTCAGCTGACTACACCTTTATTAGAGTCATTAATGTGGAAGTCTGAAGGCGAACGAGGAAGAATATTCTGCCAAAGGCATTATGGTGGTAATAAAAGCCATGGCTCTGTCCCTGTAGAACGTGCAATACATAATTTCGTTCACTCCACTGTTCTGTGTCTTCCTGCAGCCCACATTATTTTTATAGAGGAATATTAGAGATATCATGGAAAGGTAAATGACGTCAATATTGAGTTTAAAGGAAGGAGATGAACCTGGATTGGTCACATAACATGCATTAAAAAAAACATGACATGCACCAAAAATGTAACCTGGGCTATATAAGTAACAGCAGTATTTCAAGAACTATACTACAACCGACATCTGAAGCAGAATTCAATAAAACCACGAGAAAACGAGAGAAAGAGAAAGGTTACAAGAGAAAGAAGCGTGTAACAAGCTAAGATTGAGAGCTTGTCTCTGCATTCAGTGCTGCCCCCTGTAGTTTCCAGTGATCTCCGGACGAGACAAAGAAAAAACTGGCCAACTACTTTCTCAGTACACGGCCATTAATATGAAGCTCGTGTGAGGCTAGCAACCCCATCAGACAAAAACCAATTTCTATAAAAACCAATTGTGTGCTTGTTGCAGGCTTCCCGCAAGGGGACCTGCAGTTGTAGCCCCTTGCTCTATACGGAGCAGAAAGAATTTTAATGATGTTTATATACTACCAGGTCAAGGGCAATGTGATAAATATGTTGATGAGTAACATAAAACGCGTCACAAGCAGTTGTATTACCCGTTCTTGTCTATCTATATTTACGAATACATAATTAAATACCCGTTTACATCAAATATTCATTTGTCTGTATAGATTAATATACCAGTTCGCATAAATGTGTTCAGCTTTATCAACCCCAGCTTTTTATCAACTTAATCTCATTCGGTTTTCAGATGCAAATAAAAGTACTTCCTATAACGGGGCTGTTCCGCGCATTGATATGCCAAGTGGATTACAGTTGACGGAGTGGAATATAGATTTTTTGCTTTCGCAGTCAGCGACAGATTGCGTTTGCATATCAGATAATTGAGTAAATTAAATTTCCGACTCCACCAGGGTATTTGATAAGGAGGTGATGATAAGCTAGGCAATTTGGTAGTGTTTATTTGCATGCATATTCTGTGTTGTTTTGGTTGTGTGTGTGAGATTGTCGCTTGACTTGGGTTGATATTTGTAATGTTCGTGAAAGGGTCGAATGTGCTTGATTTTTTTTTCTTTTTAATAAAGTTGTGCCTCGTTTTGGCGAGGCGCGTCCCGTTCAACCTAGTTGGTTATATTAGGGCGCGTGTCCAAATATAAAAGACTCTTACGTCTGAAACATTGGTGATAATTGTTCCGTATGTGGTACATTCACGTTACGTTTATTTATCTCCTCTGCCGTGTCTCCAGCGTGTCGAGGTAGAAGAGCTTGTATGTCCATCACGACCCCAAGAGCTATGCCGGCGGTAGCATAGTTACCAGCAGTGTCTCTCTCAAGCTGGGCACGTCGAAGTGTAGGGACCAGACCAGGAAAGACACACACCTGTTGCCTTGCAGGCAGGTTGGGAACAGTCATAGGCTAAGGCAGGCGACCCGATAGAAATGCCTGTTGAAATCAGATGAACTAGCCACAGGCGTTTAATGATGACGTTTATCTTTAAGTTTATTGTTTGTGGTTTAGTCATTCCTTGTTTACTTATTATTGTATCAGAGCTGGTGCTACCGTTAGGCCAACAAGGCAGCCGCCAAGGGCGCAGACCTCAGAGGGGCGCAGTACTGACCTTTGAGGGGCACCGTTTTATACAGATTAGTTTTTGTTAACAAGTGTAAAAAATGCAACTGACAATTTATATTTGTGATATTTTGCGTCCTGCAAAGCACACTCTTTAAACTCGGTAGTTAATGATGCCGCTAAGTTTTATCTGGAAGCAACTAATTTCTTCAATTTGGTTCAACAGATCTATAATTATTTCTCAGCAATCACTTTCAAGCAGAAATAAACAGTCTGAAATCCACAATACCACCTTCCTGTAGTGACTTAGACAAACTTTCAGCATTCTGTAAGAACAAATGTACAAACTCAGTTCCACCCGACATTCCTTTTATGACAGTTAATGAAGTGTATAACTATCTTATTGGCCTTAAGGATAATAGCTCATCAGGGCTTGACGGAATTAGTAATCGAATACTGCGTTACGCCGCACCAGCTATTAGTGATTCACTAACTTTTATATATATAATCAATGTATCGCTAAAAGTTATTTTCCTTCGGCCTTTAAGATTGCCAAAGTATATCCTCTCTTCAAACCTGGCTCGTCAGATAACAGTAATCTTGGTAACTATAGACCAATTTCTCTTTTATCATCGCTTTCTGAACCACTAGAAAAACACATACATAAAGCAATACTACATTACCTAGTTAGCAATGACTTGCTAATTGACAGTCATTCAGGGTTTCGACAAAAGCATTCATGCCACACAGCTGTAACTAAGATGATAGACAACTTGCACCTAAACATCAATAACGATAACATATGTGGAGCGATCTTTGTAGACTTTAGGAAAGCATTTGATATGTTAGATCATGCTGTTTTAATAAGAAAATTAGAAACAATGAAAGTTAACTTTAAACTAGTGACATTACTTAAATCATTCCTGTCCGACAGACAGCAAGTAGTGTGGTACAATAACTCCTTGTCAAGCTTAACTATTATTGACACCGGTGTTCCTCAGGGTTCTATTCTCCGCCCTCTACTTTTTTCCATTTACATAAATGACCTTCCACTACACATCGATCACTCATCCTGCGACCTATTTGCCGATGACTGTACCATTTATACCAGAAATAAAAGTTGCAACACGCTAGAAATATTATTACAAAGCGACACAGACAATCTTATTAAGTGGAGGAATGAAAACTGCATGCAAATAAATATCATTAAAACAAAATGTATGATAATATCAATTAGACAAAAATTACAAAACTCACCGAAAACAACCCTTCAGCTCTACATTGGAACCTCTTTAATTGAAAATGTAAATGAAAATAAAACACTAGGACTCATAATTGACGAACATTTAAGTTGGAATTCGCATGTACAAGCACTGACCAAACAAACGGCACAAAAAGTTTACCAGTTAGCTAAAATCAAACATTTCCTAGATGAGGAGACACGAAAAATGTTCTATACATCCCAGATACAAACACATCTAGACTATTGTTCCACAATTTGGGATGGCTGCACCATGTCCAACACTAAAAGACTCTATTCATTACAAAAACGTGCAGTGCGACTAATTTCAGACAAAAACCTCACACAGTGTGTAGACGCATATATATATATATCTTAACATATTACCACTAAGAAAGCGCCTTCTTTTCAACAAAGCCAAATTTATTCACAAAATCTTGTCACAAAATGCTCCAACGTATCTGTGGCCTATTTTCAAATACAGCGGAAGACGCAGTCAACGCTTAAATAAATTACACATGCCCAAGCCTAGGCTCGACTTATTCAAGAAAAGTTTAGCTTTTTCTGCTGCTCATCTGTGGAATACTCTTCCACACGACTTAAAAAATACTCTTAGTCCATATTCATTCAATCACAGACTTTTCAAATACATCATGAGTGCAGATTATATGCCACCCTAATTTCGTTATGTTCTTAAATAATTACATAACATCATATGTAGGTTTTAAAGATAATTTTGTCCTGTTTAATATTAATTATGATAAGGTACTGTAAATCTGTGTAACTGTTATTGTACTGTTACAATGTTGGGATTTTATTTTATTTTGTTATTTTATTATTTAAGTAATATTTAGGATACATGTGAGAATAAATGGATTCAGTATGGAAGATGAGAGAAAGGAAGGGCAGAATGTTAGACGGGCCTGGGTGCCCAATTCTAAACCCTTTGAAAATAAAGTTCGTTCGTTCGTTCGTTCGTTCGTTCTTTTGGACTCAGCGTCGGCAAATTCCAACAAACGCATGTATCAGACTTGGGCATAATTGTTAAACCAGTGTGTGATCGTTGCTTTAAAACCACTGAGATATCATCTTGGAATGTTTATGAGATGCTTTAATAGAGATCTTTGATGGTACTAACCTAAAAAGTTCATCTGGAAATACTTCCAGAATTGAAGGCCCTTACTGACGCAATTTGTAAGTTCCAGTTTGTGGTATCCCTTGTCACATGGTACACCATCCTTTTTGAAGTCAATCTTACAAGCAATCTACTACAAAATAAGGAAGCTGATTTAAATTCAGCTACAAGCCCATTGCAAGTGACCAAGAATTACCTTGTGGGCTGCAGGTGTGATGAGAGTTTTCAACACGTTTTGATAGAGGCTACTGAGGTTGCAAAGGTGCTTCTAGATACTACCAAACTTGGATACTGAACAAGTAAGAAAAAGGAAGAAAAACGTAAGGTTTGAGTATGAGACCCAAGAAGAGGCTCCGAAGGAACCAAAACAGAAATTCAAAGTAGGTTTCTACTATGCTATCTTGAACATTGCCATACAATCTATTGAAGAGAGATTCCAGCAGCCACAACAATATAATTTCCTACTTGGCTCTTGTATAATATAAACAGTATCAACAAAATATCTACTCAAGATGTACTTAAAGCCCACAAGAATTTGGACAAAAAAATAATTGATGCACAATGGAAACAAAATAATTGATGCACAATGGAAACAAAGATATTGATGCACAATGGGAACAAAGATATTGATGCTGAAGTTCTGTGCTGTGAACTAATAACAATAGTTCGAAGACTTCAAAGTCTATACCAACACAAAGAGTACCGTACTTCTCTTCAACCTACAACAAAAACTCCTGTATAATGTGCCTAATGTTTATGTTGCTCTAAGGATCCTTCTCACACGTACAGTTTCAGTGGCAAGTGGTGAACGCAGTTTCTCCAAGCTCAAACTTATAAAAACTCACATACGCACAGCTGTTGCAAAAGAGATTAGTTGGCTTTTCAACTATATCAGTTGAACATGCCCAAACATCAGCACCGATTTCTGTGCTAAATAAAACGTTTTTTTTTTAATGTGAATAAGATAATATCAAAGATTGTTGTATTACTTATTCTTGCAATTTAAAATAAATTTAGCCGTGTCAAGTTTTGTGTAAATTTTTTTTTACTACAACTGTTTTTGAAAAATGGATTTGACAAACAAATTTTTTGGGGGGTGGGGTTGAGGGGGGTTACAAGTAGTTAGACTTGCCTGCCTAGGGCGCAAAATAGCCTGGAATCAGCACTGATTGTATTGTATGTTGTTTAATCACACATCGTTTACATATGACTTTACTTTATTTTCTTGAATGAGTACACCGTATGTCCTAATTATAACCCATCAAGGGTTGAACAGGATACTTAAAAAAAAAGAATGGCTATACTGTATATGGTATACTCACGTGTTCTTTTCTTGTAATTTTACTGTCTGTGAGATATCTGCGTATAACTTTACCTATACGAGTTAGTAACCATGACATTTAGTAACAATTTTACTGCATATGAATAAAATAACATATCGTTTAGTTGTAACGTTACTCTGTGTGAGTTAGTAATATATCGTTTAGTTGTAATGTTACTCTGTGTGGGTTAGTAATATGTCGTTTAGTTGTAATGTTACTGTGTGTGAGTTAGTAATATATCGTTCAGTTGTAATGTTACTCTGTGTGAGTTAGTAATATGTCATTTAGTTGTAATGTTACTCTGTGTGAGTTAGTAATATGTCGTTTAGTAATTTTACTCTGTGTGAGTTAGTAATAAGTCGTTTAGTTGTAATTTTACTCTGTGTGAGTTAGTAATATGTCGTTTAGTTGTAATGTTACTCTGTGTGAGTTAGTAAAATGTCGTTTAGTTGTAATTTTGCTCTGTGTGAGTTAGTAATAAGTAGTTTGGGTGTAATTTTATTGTGTATGAACTAGTAATTTGTTGCTTAGTTATAATGTTATTGTATATGAGTTAGTAATTTCTTATTTAAGTATAACTCTATTGTATAAGATCCAATACCATAATTCCCACCGTAAGTACTTCGGTCGGTCGGGCAGTCACATTTTGCACACCGTCATTTGCGCACTTTCTTTATTTTCGAGAGAGTACATTAACTTTCAACCACAGCTAAGGGGGTGCAACTGTGGTTGAAAATCAGACAATAATTGTATTGTTTCCCCTTATATGTACTCTCGCGAAAATAGAAAAGTGTGACGGTATGCATTAAATCAACAGACAATCAAGATACTCTTCTGTCCAGTTTCATTCGGGAAACGGATTTAACTCACCATTTTTCTTAAAAATAACCTTAAAATGTAAGTTTTTTAAATTGTTTTTTCTAGACAAAATTTTAATTTAAAGTATTGCAGACTTATTATTGTGGATCAAAATGATAAGATGGCTAAAAGGAAGAGACGATCGCGTCATTCACAGCGAGCAAGCGAGACTATAGATTAGAAGAAGCAGCAATGTAATACGTGTAACAGAAACAACACACTATAATTAAAAACGTGCCAATTTTGGCGGGTTGTTGCTGTGTGAGTTAGTAATATGTCGTTTAATTGTAATTTTACTCTGTGTGAGTTACTAATAAGTCGTTTAGTTGTAATGTTACTCTGTGTGAGTTACTAATAAGTCGTTTAATTGTGATTTTACTCTATGTGAGTTAGTAATATGTCGTTTAGTTGTAATTTTACTCTGTGTGAGTTACTAATAAGTCGTTTAGTTGTAATGTTACTCTGTGTGAGTTAGTAATAAGTAGTTTGGGTGTAATGTTACTGTGAATGAACTAGTAATTTGTTGCTTAGTTATAATGTTATTGTATATGAGTTACTAATCTCTTATTTAAGTATAACTCTATTGTATAAGATTTAGTAATAAGTAGTATAATACTAATTTTATTGTATATGGGTTAGTAATTTGTTGTTTACGTATAATTTTATTGTATGTGGGCTAGTAACATGTTATTTAGTTAAAATTGTATTGTATGTGTGGGCTAGTAACATGTTATTTAGTTACAATTTTATTGTATGTGGGCTAGTAACATGTTATTTAGTTACAATTTTATTGTATGTGGGCTAGTAACATGTTATTTAGTTACAATTTTATTGTATGTGGGCTAGTAACATGTTATTTAGTTACAATTTTATTGTATGTGGGCTAGTAACATGTTATTTAGTTACAATTTTATTGTATGTGGGCTAGTAACATGTTATTTAGTTACAATTTTATTGTATGTGGGCTAGTAACATGTTATTTAGTTACAATTTTATTGTATGTGGGCTAGTAACATGTTATTTAGTTACAATTTTATTGTATGTGGGCTAGTAACATGTTATTTAGTTACAATTTTATTGTATGTGGGCTAGTAACATGTTATTTAGTTACAATTTTATTGTATGTGGGCTAGTAACTGTTACGGTATTTTATTGAAGTCGTCTGCTATGGTTGGCAGTGTGCTATTTCTAGGGTCACAGCGTTTAATATAATTTGATGTTAAGAATTCACGGACTACTGAACGCTATGTACACGATCGATTTATGACGTGTTAGCGTTGATAGGTCACGCACCGTGACTAAGATACGGGTCCCTTTTCGTGTTGACCGTCAAACTGTAAAGACGTGTCCTTTTCTTCTTCCAGTGTTGGGCATAGTATTGCCGCACATATATATTTTATTCAAGTAGGGACATGGGTCAGTCCATGGTTATTGTGAAGAGATAAAATGATTAAGGTTAGTACGTAATTGAATTCAGGGAAGGATGAATTAACAGTCCATAATATTTTATATTGTCAGACGCATAATCTCACTGTCGGCTGTTGGAATCCCCAACCGCGCGTGCATATAGTTATGACGTTCTGCCTACAGTAATTCGGTTTATTGGACAAGGACTGGTATACATATATATCTATTCAATCTAGTGTAATATGTACTTTTTATGATCAACATGTGTGGATTGTCTTGACGTCTAAAACTGTACATTAAAATGTGTGGACTCAATGAAATGACTTATCAAGTCAATCGAATTGCAAAGTTCAAGTATTGTTCGAAATCTTCCACCCCGCATTCGCTTAATTACCATCGAAGGCACGATGCAAATAACTGAATGAAAAGATAACATATCAAAAGCAATGCAATGGCCAGAAATTTATAATTGCTTTATTCATATTACATGGAAAACTGTTCAACAAGTAATGACCCATTTTAACAACAACAAAAGCCACCCTCAACAGTAACATGTTATTTAGTTACAATTTTATTGTATGTGGGCTAGTAACATGTTATTTAGTTACAGTTTTATTGTATACTAAGGAAATGAACATCCGAATGAAGGGAACTGCTCGCCCCGCCCCTTGATACTGGGCCTAGTATGTTGAAGTCTCAAACACTTCAATCCCCTACGGCAGTCTCTTCTATGGGACTACCTTTTTTACTAAGGAAACTCGTTGATAGCATGTCAGGGCAGGTCTGGTTCTGGAATCCTCAGGGTGAAAGCGGTAGAGAGAGACAGTAAAAAAAGCACATCTACAAGAGAACTGAAAACATAAATGACAGGGATAAAGACGATATGGAACGCCCTTTGCTGGTGGCACGGAAAAGGGGGGGGGGGAGGGAAGGAGGGAAGACTTAAAAGCTTTTTTTGTTTTGAAGGCATTTCTTGAAGCAGATCTGATGAGTAATGAATTAATGACATTATATCATTAAATAAATGAACACACATATATATATATATATACATTATTGCGCCCCTTTTTGCGCAACGCAATTCGTTCATGATTTTAACATACCTCGAGCAGAAGTTAAAATGGCGTTTAGTCTACCAGAGGGCTACTTGTAGGGGAATACTCTACCACTGTTACCGTCTCCTTTAGGAGGCACCGATTCTTTTTCCCACTTGGATGCATGTATTCCCACTTAAAGGATTTTATTCAGATGAGTGATTCGTTGTTTGTGGTCTGATTCCATCATACAATTTTACGTGGTAGAGCTCTCCATTATTTAATTATCTTTTACATGTTTCTATGTATATTTATTTTCGTGGGAGGTAGTCGGGACTTTGGTTTTGGGAAATACCTCTTCGGAAGGTCCCAAAATCAAATCGTTCTGTAGGGCAAGCATATTATTCTTTCGGCGTGAGGTCCGGCGAACAGTGCTGTGTGTTATAGCGGTCACTTAGAATCTATTATATCCAATTTCTGTCTAGTTGAGCAGTCATGTTCTTCTGTCTTGTTTGTGATTGTTGTCATTGTAAGTTTATTTAGTTCTTCCGCATTAGTGTTCGTATATTGTTCTTCTACACTTACTGTCATTTATTTGATGCTTATATTAATGTTGTCCTGCGTCATTATCTTGTAATTTTTGTAGTGGTAGCATTTATTTTATTTTTCACAACAATTATTGCTTTTTTCCTCATTAAATTTTCGCTGCTTTCAATATTGTTTTCTATTGTCTTGATTTGTATTATTCTTGCTCCACATTTTTAAGTGATTCTATAATGATTGTACGTGAGTATGATATTAGTGATCCAAAGAATCTGAATTACCTTGCTGCTTATTAATCAGCATTGCACATATTAAGATATTCATATTTAAGAAGTGAAATACAGACTAAGTCAAGTATATTGTAAAAAGACAACATGACTTCTGTAGAATATTTCATTAAACAAGGCAAAGAACTGGGTAAGCAGGGCCCAGCTCTTGAAGAATTTGCAATGACACGATTAGAAAAGGAAGAGAAAGGAAGAGGTTAGAAAGAGAAGAGAAGAAGAGATTAGAGGATATTGCTAGAGCAGATAGAGCACAAGAAAGAGAGGAGAGATTACAAAAGATACAGGCCGAAGTTGATGGGATAAAATTGAGAGGATTGGAATTGGAGCTTAACAATACGAAGGCTTCATTAGAATCAGCCATAAACAAAAATGTAGCTTTGGAGTCAGAGATTAAAGAATTCAAATTACAGGTTTCACAACACAATTCCTCAGCTTAAAAGAGAGAAATTCAAGCACAGGTTACTCAGATTCAAGAGCTGATATTGGAAGTTACTCGTCTGAGATCAAGAGCTCAGGAAAAATAAGTGGCAGCCGTGGATAAGGATCATTCCTGGGTTCAGCTCGAAAATGAGCATACAGAAAAATTGGCAGCACTAGATTTGAAAAATCAAGAATTAAAACGCCTTGGAATTCTACAAGAAAAATCGAATGGTGACAATTTGGGTGCATTAGAGACATAACTCCTTAAAGACAAGAGTAAAACGATTGAACGTATGAAAGCAAATGAGAAGCAATGTGATGAAATTTCCACATAAAGATTCTTAAATTTCTAAATTACGTAGAAGGGTTGACAGGTTGTTAGATATTGTACTGCAGAACAATGTGTTATTACCCGATAATGTAGACAGGGGTGCGTTACGGCATGCCAACAATACCAAAGGTGGTGTCAACTTGTCTACACATCCTGAAAACGCTAAAAGTATCATTTCGGGGAAGGTATAACTTCCCTCGCCATCACTCTCCCGCTAGTGTTTCTGATCGAAACCACAATGCCTTTTATGAGGGTTGTGCATGGCGGAGACATGCCAGGGACGAGAAGAGTGACATGACAAATTATTGTCTTTACAGTAAGAGGACAGACCTGTACGAACGACCTGATCACTATGAATCTTGTCATAAGAGTGCAGATCAAGATGACAAGGATGACACAAACTTAAATGATAATAGTGGTGTAAATACATATGTTAAAGATGAATTTCAGGCTACACCTTTTGAGCAATTGGTTACGACATGCTCAAGGACGACTAAGAGCCATGATAATCATACTCATTCTAATCAGTATGATACGACATGTAATAAGGAGACAAATGTCAGTATTTCGCATTCAATTAGAGTTGCACACCTTCTTTGTGCACAATTTCACTCTAGTCGAGTTTCTTTTGGTGGTTATAGTGCACACAGCCGCACCGTACAAGTGCGAAATTTGCCACCATGCACAACCTGGCGCGTACTGGTAGAATTTGTTCAGTCCACTGCAGATGTCAAATTTGTGCGTCTCGTTTCTCTTAACAATTCTTCTCATAAAGAAGCCTTTGTTCACTTCTATAACAATAATGATGCACGCAGAGTTGTCGGTCTTAAAAATGGATCTTATTTTCGGGGCCATTGTCTAGATGTGAGATTGTTACACAATTCAGCAACACGCAAATCTTTGTGCGTTCTCGGGTGCGTTTTTCCACTGTCTTCTATATTTTAGGTCTTGCTTATCTCAGCTGTTATTGCGTTATAGAGTCACATCTTGGAAGACTTATTCTCTCAAATATCAAATACTACTTACTTTAGACCTTCTAAAATTCAGATAGGATTTCAGGAGATTTCATTCTTGGGACACAGAGTCGGTAAATGCTGTCTTAAACCCGAGGAGACCACTGTGTTTCGTATCCTGAATCTTTCCGTACATAAAACTGAGAAACAAGTTCGGAGTTTTCTTGGACTGATTAACATTTATCATAAATTCATGCCAAAATATTTTCTTCCATCACTTCAGTTCTGTCTTCGTTAATCACTAAGAGCTTTCCTAGTAAAATAAACTGGAATTCAGACTGCCAAGAAGCATTAAATCACATAAAAAAATATTTTTCTACTAACCATATTTTGAAATTACCTGACACACGTTTACCATTCATTCTCAGGACTGATGCATCTCTGGACGGAATTGGTGGTTCCTTGATGCAGTGTGTGGATGGAGTTTTTTTAATATCCAGTCTTGTATGTCAGTCGCAAATTGAGCATCACCGAATGTAGTGAAATTGACAGAGATACAACGGTAAAATACCTCCAAAGATAACATGTAAGGATAAAAACATAATGCGTAGGCTGCTGATAGTACATGATCGCCCAGACCGCGGGTCATCACCCTCCATAAAAATTGACTTGCTAGACAGGAGGGGAACGGCGGATAAAAAGGAAAAAATATGACTGGAAAGATTGCGTGAGACTAGAAAGGCTAAGGAGACGCAATTGGGGGGGAAACGGAGAAAAGTCACGTTTCCCAAGTTGACATAAAGTAAGGAACTCGACAGAAGGGACCTTGGATATGTTACGCCACAGTCATTTATTGGTCGCTTTTGCGATACCAAGCCTTTGATTTGAATTCAGCGGCAGAACGCAGATGTTTGGAATATTACAAAAATTAAAAAGTAACTTTTTCGTAATATTAATGTTAGGAATATAAAAATTAGCTGGCCGGATGGCCCATTCTGAGCAGTGAACTAATATGTTCTTAATTTTACAGACGGATAGATAATATTGAAGATAATGACAAAAGACAGTGTTGTTCACATCAGCGACAGACTGTATGGAATAAAAAGTGTCGCTATTTGCACACAAAAACACGACCTTGAGACGCAGGTGTTCAAATCTACTTAGTAGGGAAGCGAAGGGACATTGGTGGGAGCTGTGTCTAAATATAACTTTTAACGACAAAATTTTGGAGGGGAGAGAAAGGTTGGTTCAAAAATCAAGTACGTTTTTGAAAAAAAACAAGTAGAGACGGACAGACTAACAGATAAACATCCATACTTGACTGAAGCATGACTGAAATGACTTTAGGGTAGGAAATTTGAATTTGAAATAAACCTAGGCAGTGATTGGCCACAGACAATCATTTTATCGGAGCTCAGACGCGCAAGTGGGGCCATTCCTCAATAGTTGTTCGATGATAGACACAGTATTTTAAAGTGTGGTGATTTCCAAATGAAAGAAAGTGAAATAAGTTCAGGGACGCCATACTATAGCCAGCAGCTCAGCTGAGTTTTGCTAGCATTTCTGTGTTCTTTATTCATAATCTGAGCTGTGAGTTTCAGTTGTCAACAAGGCGGTGTCCATTCAGTTGGTGATTTTACTCGAGTGTATCTGTGCAGTACGTTGTGACAGAGACCACTATTATTGCCCGCCAGCACGGAGAAGTGGGACCACCAGATTTCAGCACCAGAGCTACATATGCAAGTTGAGTGAGCCTCTGGTCTGCTGGAAGTTCACCAACGCCTTTTAGTTACTAATACCCCATAAAAATTCCTGCAATTTACTGGACACTGTGTAGTCAATATAGACAGGTGTGATGAGGCCACCCCAACAGCACAAGCATTAACTATCCTCCCAAGTAGATGACTACTAGAACATTTTAATAAAACTAACTAGTCTAGTACTTATATATGTACACTCTTGCATTTATTATGTAACATTCCATGCATTTTTTTCATAAATTTTAAATCCTTTCTTTTAAAAAAAGTTCTGGTCAACATAAAACTTGATCCAGAACAAATAAATGTAATATAATTCTATCAAAAATTTTACACTCTTGAGTTAGTTCAGTGTATTATAATATTTGTTAAATATTATTAGTCTGCTTAAATATCTGTGGGTGTATCTATAACTATCACACCACATTACATATCATTACCCTAGACATTTTACATAGCTACATTCATTAAGAAAAAAAAAATTGAGTGTGAGGTCGTAGTGGTAGCAAGAAAGGCCTTCTGACAATTCACAACTACATTTTATCTCAGGAGCCTTCACAGCTGGCCTCATACATTACATTTAGTAATATCACCATCATACAATACCATCAAACCCACTACATACATTGGGGTCTTGTCCAGGGATAATTAGCCCAACAGTAATATTAGGATCTCCTGGTTGGAGAAATAAAATTAGGGAAAAAAAATTGTGAAATTCCCTTTAAAATTAAAAGTGTCCCTGCAGATAAAAGTTGGTGAATCTTCACAGCCAGTGATAATTAATTAGTTAACTGGTTAGTTAGAATTAGTTAGACTATAGTCATAAGAAGTACTTAGTGTATTTACTGGTTAGAGATTTAGCTTGTATATTATTATATTGTCTGAAAAGTATGGCGGAGCTAGCAAAATTCCGATCAGCTGCTGTGCTGACCGCAAAGGAGATGGGAATGGATGGTCAAATTTTAATTCAATATGTAACGGCTGAATGTGATAAATATATTGAAAGGGAAGATAGAAAGGTAGCTGAAGAGAAGAGGTTACAAATTGAGGCTGATAGAGAAATTAAGAGGCTGCAGATTGAGGCAGAAGAAAAACGACAGCAAAGGGAGGCAGAAGAAAAAAGGTTGACTGCCGAAAGGGAGGCAGAAGAAAAAAGGTTGACTGCCGAAAGGGAGGCAGAAGATAGAAGGTTGCAAAGGGAGCACGAATTACGACTAAGGGAGCTGGAATTACAAGGCCCGGCTCCTGAAAATGGTGCCAGCCCTTTTGCCTCAGATGCTACGCCCAGTCTGGGAGCCTCAAACTCAGCTATGGGGTTTCATTTAGACCATTTTGTTGAAAAAGACGATGACATAGAGGGGTACCTAGGACGTTTTGAGTTATTAGCTACTACATATGGGTTAGAGAGAGAGAGGTGGAGTTTAAAGCTATCACAGGGATTGAGAGGTACTTCTTATGAAGTATTTGCCAAAATGAACAGGGAAGACCAAGACAATTATGACATGTTAAAGCAGGCTTTGTTATTAAGGTACGAGAAGAATGGTGAATTTTATCGTAAGAAATTTAGAAATGCCAAACTGTTGTCTGGGGAGACATACCACCAATTCTCTGCTAGACTAGAAACCTATTTGGAGAAATGGACGGCTCTGGGGAAGACCCAAGATCTTAAAGAAATGATCATGATTGAGCAATTGAGAGAGTCCATGGCTCCAGACATGAGAAAATTTCTCATGGAACAAGGTGCAGAGAAGTTGGGGGAAATTTTAAATGTTGCTGAGAGGTATCAGGCAGCTCAGGCAGAGGTAAGTGGTGCTAAAAAGAAGCACATAGACAATTTTAAAGCTCCACAGCAATTTAATAAATTTGATAATAGAGAGCAGGGAAATAAAGGTAGGACAAACTTTGAGCGGCCAAGAAATGACTATCGCGACAGAAACTCACAGTTCAATGACCAAAAGTTCAATGAAAGAAAACCGTTGAACCAAGGAAAAAGATGGTGTAAATGGTGCAAGAAGGATAACCATAACACCGAATTTTGTAGAAGGAAACCTTCAAACATTGCTGCAATGAAGTCGGGGACGCAAAGATTAAAGGTTAATCCTAATGGACAACAGGAACCTTATCACCCCCCAGTTTGTGAGGATGTTATTTGTAATGGGGTCACCATAAGGTGCCTTTATGATACAGGTTTGGATTATGATTCAGTTGTGAAGTCTAGCCTAGTGGACCCAAGTCAGTATACCACAGAAACAGTGGAAATACAAGGGGCGACTAAGGACATACCACTCATGACACTTCCCATCGCAAGGATAACGGTGAAAACTCGCTATGTGGAAGGAGAAATCAGAGCAGCAGTGATAGATGAACCAATCTACCCTCTGATATTGGGGTGTAGATACGTCTTCTTGGGGAATCCCGAGAAACCTGTGATCATGGCGACAGTGCAGACCAGGTCACAGAAGAAGGAGGAAGAAGGTGAACCTATAAATGCTCATCCAGAGGAGATGAGGAAGGCGCAGGCTGAGGATAGGACACTCAAGCCCTGTTTTAAAAAATTGCCCAAATGCCACACACCTCCGAGCAAGGGGGAATATTTCATGAAGAACAAACTCTTATACAGGAAGGCCGGAACTGGAACAAATGGTCACAACCAGCTGGTTCTTCCCACTTCATATAGAGATAAAGTGATGGAACTCGGGCATGCGATTCCCTTCAGTGGTCACATGGGGATCAGCGCCACAGGACAGCGTATAGCTTGTCATTACTTCTGGCCAGGGATAACGGAGGATATAAAAAGATATGTCAAATCCTGCCCAGAATGTCAAAGGGTAGCTCCAAAGCACTGGACTGCTCCTGCAACTCTAGGGGAAATGCCCATAGTGGGAACACCTTTTGAGAGGGTTGCAGTGGATATTGTAGGACCTCTCACTCGGACCAAGAGGAGGAACAGTTACATCCTTACTCTGGTGGACACTTGTTCTATGTGGGGAGAGGCGGTAGCCCTGCCATCAATTGATTCAAAACATGTAGCAGAGGCACTACTTACAATATTTACCCGATTAGGATTCCCGCATCAAATCTTGACGGATAATGGTTCTCAGTTCAAGGGGAAACTAACGGAAGAAGTTTTTAAGCTATTTCAAGCCAGACACTTTCATTGTAGTCCGTACCATCCACAAGGGAACGGCCAGGTAGAGAGGTTCAACGGGACTCTCATTTCTATCCTGAGAAAGCTGGCACACGAAAAACCGGATCTGTGGGATCAATTCCTGCCCGCCGCATTGTTTGCGTACCGGGAGGTACCACATAGTTCAACCGGGATGGCTCCCGCAACTCTGCTATTTGGGAGGCCAATAAAAGGTCCATTAGAAGCTCTATTAAGGACCTGGACAGATGAGAAGGCGGAAGAGACTGTTACCTCATCGTATCAATACGTGAACGAACTGACCACTCGTTTGAAAGCTGGATGGAAACTGGCAAATGATAATTTGAAGCAAGCCAGGAAGAAACATGCAGCATATTTTAATAGGAAGGCAAAGGACAGGGAACTGGCAGTCGGAGAGAAGGTGCTGCTTCTACTACCCGGAAGCCAGAATAAATTACAAATTGGTTGGCAAGGTCCTTATACGGTTCTAGAGAAGGTGTCTAGAACAAACTATAAAATTGACAAAAAGGGGAAGGAAAAAGTTTATCATGTAAACCTGTTAAAGAAGTATCTGGACAGACCACTCCAGGAAAGCACCCCCTTATTGACCTTGGCTATTGCAACCCAGATGCAAAAAGAACCACTCACCTCACATGAATACCCATTACATCCTTGTGAAACCGCAGCACAGGTAAAAGTCAGTAAGCACCTGACTAAAAACCAGAGGGAGAGAGTTCAACAGGTTCTGGAGGAACATACAGATGTATTAACAGATAAACCAGGCCATACAAATTTGCTACAGTATGACATGAAACTGGTAGACTCAAACCCAATCTGTATGAGAGCCTATTCTATTCCGTTCGCGAAGGAGAAGGCATTGAAGGAAGAAATAGAGTATTTGTTGAAGGAGGGGATTATTTCGCACAGTGAATCATCTTTTAGTTCTAGTGTCGTTTTGTTGAGAAAACCGTCTGGGGAACACAGACTGTGCATAGATTACAGGAAACTGAATGCTGTCACAGAAGGACAAGTGGATCCATTACCAGACACAAAACAGTTATTTGCCAGACTGAACAAGGCAAAATACTTTTCAAAGGTGGATCTTAGTAAAGGCTATTACCAGATCCCAGTGAAGCCTGAAGTGAGACCTTATTTGGCTTTTAGCACTTCGGATGGACATTATGAATTCAATATGCTACCATTCGGACTGAAAAATGCTCCGAGTGTGTTTTCAAGGATGATGCGCAAATTGTTGGATCCCCTGAATAACCCATGTATCACGAATTTCATGGATGATATTCTCGTCGCCACAGAGACATTTGAAGAACACATTGAAGCTCTGGAGATGTTGTTTGATAGACTTCGGGAGGCGAACTTAACTGCTAGGCCAACAAAATGTTGTATTGGATGCAAAGAGTTGGAATTCTTGGGACACACTGTATATCAGGGTAATATGACCCCTGATCCTAAGAACTTGGAAAAACTGCAGAGAGCACCTAGGCCGCAAACAAAAAAGGACGTGCGATCATTTGTGTCGTTATGCGGATTTTATCAGAAATACATCAAGAATTTTAACGCTATTTGTGCTCCTCTGACTGATCTGACTCGCAAGGGACTTCCAGATAAAATTATTTGGACTGCACAATGTGAACTAGCGTTCCAAGAGTTAAAGGAAAAACTCACTAGCAAGCCTATTCTCAAACTGCCTGATTTGACACAGGACTTTGTCTTAAGAACCGATGCAAGTAATGTAGGACTAGGAGGGGCTTTGTTGCAAAGATCATCTTCACCTGATGGGGAACTGAAACCAGTCGCTTATGCAAGCCGCAAATTGAATAAGGCGGAACAAGGATACTCCACAAGCGAAAAAGAATGTTTAGCGTTAATCTGGGCAATAAAGAAGTTTCAAATCTATCTGTATGGTAGGACTTTTGTGGTGGAGACGGACCATCAGCCTCTCGTATTCTTATCTCAGGCTAAGCATGAAAACGCAAGATTGCTGAGGTGGTCTTTATTGCTTCAACCTTATCAGTTCAGTATCCAATATATCCCAGGCAAATTGAATGTCGGTGCAGATTTCCTCAGTCGGCACCCCTGTGATCAAAATTAGAGTAGTGGCAGACGTGAGGAGTAATTTTACCTATGTGTATCGCTGGTTTTGGAACTTGCCATAGGCATGTTTTCAAGTGGGGAGATGTGTAGTGAAATTGACAGAGATACAACGGTAAAATACCTCCAAAGATAACATGTAAGGATAAAAACATAATGCGTAGGCTGCTGATAGTACATGATCGCCCAGACCGCGGGTCATCACCCTCCATAAAAATTGACTTGCTAGACAGGAGGGGAACGGCGGATAAAAAGGAAAAAATATGACTGGAAAGATTGCGTGAGACTAGAAAGGCTAAGGAGACGCAATTGGGGGGGAAACGGAGAAAAGTCACGTTTCCCAAGTTGACATAAAGTAAGGAACTCGACAGAAGGGACCTTGGATATGTTACGCCACAGTCATTTATTGGTCGCTTTTGCGATACCAAGCCTTTGATTTGAATTCAGCGGCAGAACGCAGATGTTTGGAATATTACAAAAATTAAAAAGTAACTTTTTCGTAATATTAATGTTAGGAATATAAAAATTAGCTGGCCGGATGGCCCATTCTGAGCAGTGAACTAATATGTTCTTAATTTTACAGACGGATAGATAATATTGAAGATAATGACAAAAGACAGTGTTGTTCACATCAGCGACAGACTGTATGGAATAAAAAGTGTCGCTATTTGCACAAAAAAACACGACCTTGAGACGCAGGTGTTCAAATCTACTTAGTAGGGAAGCGAAGGGACATTGGTGGGAGCTGTGTCTAAATATAACTTTTAACGACAAAATTTTGGAGGGGAGAGAAAGGTTGGTTCAAAAATCAAGTACGTTTTTGAAAAAAACAAGTAGAGACGGACAGACTAACAGATAAACATCCATACTTGACTGAAGCATGACTGAAATGACTTTAGGGTAGGAAATTTGAATTTGAAATAAACCTAGGCAGTGATTGGCCACAGACAATCATTTTATCGGCGCTCAGACGCGCAAGTGGGGCCATTCCTCAATAGTTGTTCGATGATAGACACAGTATTTTAAAGTGTGGTGATTTCCAAATGAAAGAAAGTGAAATAAGTTCAGGGACGCCATACTATAGCCAGCAGCTCAGCTGAGTTTTGCTAGCATTTCTGTGTTCTTTATTCATAATCTGAGCTGTGAGTTTCAGTTGTCAACAAGGCGGTGTCCATTCAGTTGGTGATTTTACTCGAGTGTATCTGTGCAGTACGTTGTGACAGAGACCACTATTATTGCCCGCCAGCACGGAGAAGTGGGACCACCAGATTTCAGCACCAGAGCTACATATGCAAGTTGAGTGAGCCTCTGGTCTGCTGGAAGTTCACCAACGCCTTTTAGTTACTAATACCCCATAAAAATTCCTGCAATTTACTGGACACTGTGTAGTCAATATAGACAGGTGTGATGAGGCCACCCCAACAGCACAAGCATTAACTATCCTCCCAAGTAGATGACTACTAGAACATTTGAATAAAACTAACTAGTCTAGTACTTATATATGTACACTCTTGCATTTATTATGTAACATTCCATGCATTTTTTTCATAAATTTTAAATCCTTTCTTTTAAAAAAAGTTCTGGTCAACATAAAACTTGATCCAGAACAAATAAATGTAATATAATTCTATCAAAAATTTTACACTCTTGAGTTAGTTCAGTGTATTATAATATTTGTTAAATATTATTAGTCTGCTTAAATATCTGTGGGTGTATCTATAACTATCACACCACATTACATATCATTACCCTAGACATTTTACATAGCTACATTCATTAAGAAAAAAAAAATTGAGTGTGAGGTCGTAGTGGTAGCAAGAAAGGCCTTCTGACAATTCACAACTACATTTTATCTCAGGAGCCTTCACAGCTGGCCTCATACATTACATTTAGTAATATCACCATCATACAATACCATCAAACCCACTACACCGAAGCAATATATCCAATCATCGAAAGAGAGCTATTCTCTGTTGTTTGGAGTGTAACCAAATTGCAGAGATACTTAATTGGAGCTCACGGTATGCCATAAACCTACAGGCTTATGATTGTGACATTCAGCCCATTGATGGTGATAAAAATGTGCTGGCCGACATTCTGTCAAGATTTATCCAGCCATAAAACTGATACGAACTTTGCTGCTAAATCCAACTGGGAGTGTTAGCTGCTCTGCAAATGCCTTTATGAATCTTCAATCATATTGACATTGCTTGCTACGAGTGCTCATGAAAACAATGACATTTCTATAAAGACATATTACTATTGAATGACTTTATTTTCGCCTGAATAATTATTTAGTTAATGAAATTCACGGTGATATTATTGAATGTATTTTACTTAGTAATTATCACTAAAAAGCTTTGACTATGAAATTGATTGTTGTAGATATTAGTCTGACCTTGACATGACTCTGACTGTCGCGCGTTATTTTTGTGGTGCAATGTTGGGCGTCCTTCTTTAGAAAATTTCAGTTTTCTCTTGAGGGGAAGGGCGGATAATAATGCTGCGCCTATTTTTGCGCACAGCAATGCGTTCATAATTTTGAACCATCGCGGTGCTCAACTAGAACGTCAATAGATTAAAATGACGTCAAATAAAATATTTACATAGGCGTGCGTGCAGAGTTATGACAGTTATCTTTTTTGTAGTGTCTTCAGCCTGAATTGTTGCGTTGTGTGAGCTTTGGCCGATGTGTGTCGTGTCCACTGAGGTGTCTACATATATAGAAGATATTCCATTATATGAATGTCAGAGATGCATATGTGACGATAGGAGAGTATCCTAATGCTTATAGCAAGATAACTGACGATGATTTTCTAAGAATTAATTCGCAGACTTAGACTTTACAGTCGGCACAGTTTATCCGTTACTTCATGAACTTTGATGACCTGTGTAGTTGGCCTGTGTGCAAACTAAATCATGAATCAGTATACTTATATGGAGCTGCGTGTTGTGGAAATTGTAAATAAATGATAAATAATCGTCAGCAAGAGTGAGCTACAGTTATTTAACGAGTTGCTGCTGTCGTTTCCATTGGACTTTTGAATCGTTGTAACCATAGATGTTACTTGACCAATTTTGTCATCACTTTCAAACACTAATATAAAAGAAAGGAACGCAACACACACACACACACACAGATATATATATATATATATATATATATATATATATATATATATATATATATATATATATATATATATATATATATATAGCTACCTGTTTTTTACACACACACACACACACATAAAAAATCCACAGCACAGCGAAATGGCAAAACGTAACAGCAGATGAACTATTGCACAATCTCGTCTATTGTCCATCATTGCAACATCCCATATACGGCATCATTTTCTTCCTGAATAAATTGCCACATAGAAAGCAATTGCAAATATCCCTATATATATCTGACGCACTGTACTTTTGGCATTCTGATCTGTTGATAACTCACGTGAATTTAAACTTGCAAATTATTGCGAAGACGTTTATGAAAAATGGTTACAAAACTATTGTTCATGAACCACTTTTGTTGCCATGTGCTTGGGAGATCGAAACAGGAGTCTGGTTTAAATCTTTGAGACTCCTTACAATTAACTTCTTTTTCTTTTCCTGTTGTTTATTTTAAAGTAATGACGGTCTGTTTGTGCACAGCCCCGTCTTGATAGAAAGTTCTGAGTAAACAGCCGTAGTTTTCTCATTGTTTTCTCATAGTTCTCTCATTGTTCTTTGCTTTATTGTCACTTAAATATCGTGATATCGAATCATCAGTTATTCTTAATTCTCGTCGCCTGACAGAAAGAGGCTTTACCCGCGGCGCTTTTTTATCATCGATGCTGGCACAAAGTGAACATTAACAGTTAGACAAAACTGTGTTCTTGTTTGTCTTTTCGCTTTTTGTTTTGGGTCTAAAACCCAAGAAGAGAATAGTAATGACAAAATCTACAGTATGTCCTGAAAGTCCCTGTACCCATAACTCTTATGCCATTACAATTCTTCCCTCTGCTGAGGGTCACAGATGTGTGCAAGAGAGACATGAAGGCACTGGACAATAAATCCAGCAACCTGGGAGGATGAAGCTGCCTATCGCACCAAGTGGCGATGCTCCCTACGGCGCTATCTCAGATCGACCGAAAAGGAGCTCTCACAACAAGCAGAAGAGAAAAGAACACGTTATAAGGAACACCAGGAATAAGAAAAGCAGCTGAGGGCTATCACCTCAGGGGCGTGTTCCCATAGTCCAGTGGTTCCCAAAGTGGGCGGTACCGCCCCCCTGGGGGCTTTGGAATGGTACAAGGGGGCGATAAGGAAAAAATGGGCCAGAAGGGGGCGTTCAGTAGTAAACAGTGGGCGTTTAGTAGTAAGGGGGGTTCAGGATTTGACAAGCTAAATTCAGTACGTGCGGGGGAGAAAGAAATTGTGGATTTGAGAGACAACATCAGTGAAGCGGGGACGATGTAGATGGTTGTGTTACTAGGATCATTAAGTATGGCATAGTTTCGTTCATGCGTGTCGTTCTGAGCTCAGGTAACCATCGCTGACCATAAATGGTAATCTGGAACTGCTAGGAAACGGGGTTAACCAAACACCTATTATCCATTCGTTCACTCCTGAAGGAAGGTAAATGATCCGTGCCGATGGCATGGACGAAATTAGATACCTGCCGGTGATTCAGAAAGTACCAACTTTGCTTTGTTGCGGAATTTATTGCCTCAGTATTTGCGGGGGCTAGTGGTAACTAGATATTCGCAGATTGGTAATAAATAAGAGAAAAGGTTTAAGGGAGAAAGTTTTTAACGGTACTTGGCATTATAAATCAGTCTTTGATCCTCTGAACCGGCTTTCCTACCTTACATTCAGACTTTCATAAATCGACTGGCGCGATGTACTTTTCTTGTCTATTTCAACTTTGCGCTGGCTATGAGCAAAACTAAGAAACTTTCTCAGCTTTTCTTTTGTGAACAGTGGTTTCAAATAAGCGTGTACCGGGTTCAAACAATTTCATCCTGTCGATAAGGTAAGTTTTCTTACTTATATTTTTTGTTTGTTTGCACAGAGCTAGCATCAGTTTTACTAACATTAATTATTAATTAAGCAGATACATTTTAATACAGATTTGCCGTATATTGAATATTTCTGTTCAATCCATTATATTACATCCTTTTAATTTGTTACCGGGATCTCCACACTTTGTAGTTAGGCTACTGTCTCTCAATTTTTTAAATCTGAAGACCTATCAATATAGTGCGTTATTTTATATTTTGTTCATATTAAATAACTATTATTATATTTTATGAAATGATTACTGGATTACTTCAGTGTTGGTGTGGCTGTTGCTAATTGTGTTTTTTTTTCTTTCTGATTGTTGTATTTTCCTAATTTATTTATGGCTGTGGTTAAGAAATTTTATAAAATAGAAGAGTAAACTGGTAAGAACATCTGTGTCAACATTTTTGTAAAGCCACTTTTAAATCAGCTTTTGTTGTTTACTCGACGAACATTTTTCTATCTGCAAAATTGTAAAATCAATTCTTTGTTCTAAAATTCAGAACAAATATGGCAAAAGCAGAACAAACCAAAAAGAAGTGCAGACAATACAGCGTTTAATATCTGAAATATGAATTTATTCCAGCACTAAATAACCAACAACTGCCAATGTGTCTATTATGTGAGAGGGCCTTTTCAAATGAGGCGATGAAACCTTCCAGACTACTTGAACATTTGAAAATAATTCACCCAGATAAAACCGATAAAAGTTTGACATATTTTCAGTCACTTCGTGAAAACTTTCAGAAACGTAAAACAGTCCGTGACATGTTTGTCAACACTTCACAACAAAGCTGTGGTGGTTTGCGAGCTTCATTCAAAATTTCATTGCTGATAGCTAAATCGGGAAAGTCTCATACAATCGCAGAAAATTTAATTTTGCCAGCTATAAGGGAATTTGTGAGTACAGTTATGCAAAAGTCACCTGTGTCGTAGATTTTTGATAGGAAAATTACGACTTGGCTTGGTCCCTTCTGAATAGATTAGAATAAGTGATAGTCACAGTAAGAGTAGTAATAGAAATAGATTTCCACGAGTGAGATGGTAGACTGTGATAGAGGCTGTCTCTGAGATCGAGAAATCTTCTCTCTCTCTGCCTATCTTCTACGACAGTTTTAGAGGAGTCAGACAGTCTAAACACACACACACACACACACACACACATATATATATATATATATATATATATATATATATATATATATATATATATATATATATATATAAGCTGATGCCTCCTTTATTGTATTCTAAACACTCACGGGTAGTCATCAGGTTATACTTCGGTTGAGTGAGTACACACCAACTTATGTTGATGTTTGTTTTTTATAAATGTCTTCTGTCACGCACGAATATGCACAATTTGGTGTAGGGGAATTCGTGCGCGCTTGTGTCCAAGCAAGGCAGATGACGTCAGAGGTTAAAAAAATGAAAGCCAGCATCTCAAGCCAGACATTGAGTCTGTTGCCTATATTCCTATATATACCCAGTGTGTTGGGTTAGTTATTCTTCTGGTACAATGACTTCTTGGTAGAAGTCATTGTCGGATTACACTACACGTAAGTCCGAACCAGTTTTGGTAAGAAGTGAATTGTTTACTTGAACTTTCGTGTCACCATCCTTCGTTGGCATCTAGCTAGCACCTTTCTGCAAAGGGGTGCTATAATGGATCAACGGGGAATTTCACCGAAAGTATTTTAATATTATAAAGGATTCAAGGCTTCATCCTTTACGGTTTATTGGATTGTAATAATATATGGATTGCCGTCGTACGAGTCACGGCGACGAAGAGAGGTTAGCCAAGCACTAGGACATAACCTTCGTTGTTTATATTATATGCAAGTATGTATGGATCTGCCATGTCAGGGGTACCAAGCTACTAAAGTACCCGACCAGAATTGTAGGACAGAATCAATATATTTATTCCAAGATCTTTATAGATGAATAGTCCTAACGGTCATGACATTGACGCAAGGTCAAACCCTGATCTTATGTGAGGAAGTTATTATGCCTGTACCATGCCTATATATATGCTACATGTACGTTTACTGTGGAATCCATGTTGGAGTACTGTAACCTGTTGTCGTCAACGTATTTTCGTCCTAAATAAATTATGATGTCAGTAAACCTAACGAGTTCGTCCCTATACACATTGGCACTCGTTGACGTGCCTGCTTGTTATTGAAGTCCTTCCTTCACGTTCCAAGAAAGAAACATTCGCGTTATTATTGTCAAGTCCAAATAGCATCGCCCGTGTTGGACCGTTGTCATTACGACACCATCAACATCCTTTAGACAGCGGTTCATACCCCAGTAAAAGCGAAGGCTACAATATATATATATAGTTCGTCCCTATACACATTGGCACTCGTTGACGTGCCTGCTTGTTATTGAAGTCCTTCCTTCACGTTCCAAGAAAGAAACATTCGCGTTATTATTGTCAAGTCCAAATAGCATCGCCCGTGTTGGACCGTTGTCATTACGACACCATCAACATCCTTTAGACAGCGGTTCATACCCCAGTAAAAGCGAAGGCTACAATATATATATATATATATATATATATATATATATATATATATATATATATATATATATATATATATATATATATATTATTATATCTCTATCCACTCACGTGCACGCACATACAAGTGACGACAGTTAGACACACAGACGGGGGAAAACTATAACCATGATTATATAGATATTATGGGGACGAACTGACCACCACACTGAAATAAATGTAGGTATAGTTTAATTATCATAGTAAACTTACATCACAACATATAAAATACATCAAAAGCATATACACATAGTCATAAAAAATCAAGGAATGCTACAATAGTGATAAACCCGTTTGTATGGTCCTTCCCCTGGATATATATAGCTCACAGTCCCGTTAGAGAAAAGTGATAACCCCAAGGAGTTACAGATGCATATGATTGAGTCTATGGTTTCCCCCTTTTAAGGTATGGACAGACTTGATACTCTACTTTATTCTAGGGGTAAATATTGTTAGCAATAACTTGCATAAAGGAAGTTACAACGTGGGTGACTCAGACAAAGAACATCCTTCAGTCTACTTTCACTCGGTTCTTTCATCAGGGCCCTGATATACTTACAATCGTGCTGTTGTTCGCCGTCTGGCGCAAACTTTGGGACACTCACACACTTTTTATCTGTTACTGTCGTTTAATGAAGCGGATCCCAGCTCTGCAGATTTGTTTGTTGGTTTCATCAGAATGTCTCCGGGAAGCGTCTGCTTCATGCGATAGTTATTTCAGACTAAAGTTAGTGTCACTTGACTCACGAGGTAAGGATTAGGCTTAAGCGAGCACACAATGTCAGAACACGAGGTTTCCCTTAATTAGGAAGATGACCGGTGGACAACGTCTCTCAACAGATAATCTTGGTTCACCACACACTTGGTCAAATAATGTCGGAAAAGTTAATGTTATTTTCTGTAATTATCCTCGCCACAAGGCAGCATGCACATTAGAGTTAGTGTAGAAATATGCACTGGCTCACAGGCCCAGTATAAGCATTTATTCTTTAAAACAACCGTGAGTGGGATTGGTATTCTGTCTATCTCTGAAAGCACACGCCCTGTCAGACAGGTGTTACTTGAAAACCCACGTGGTTAAAGATATAAAATGTTTATGTTTCTCACAGGTATGTCTCTGTACAAAACGCCGGCAAAATTTGGGTTACCCCAGTATTCACTGAATAAAGAAAAACACATATGAAATATTTTACATATTATGTACTCAATATAACTTACATTTAAACTGCAATCGCACAGTTGACTTTCATTTAAAACTTTCCGTGAAATAAGTTATATTTATATAATCAATCGTCATGAATTAGGAATACGTACATATTCCGTCAACACTCATGAGGCATCTAGCATTATACGTTAGTTTAGAAAAATTATTCCCGTCTGATTATTTAGCAGTTAAATTAAATTCATTATAGCTACATTGTTGTTTAAGCTAGAAATTATAATTTATTCTGTTTTCCACTGAAACACGTCACTAGAAAAATAATACAGACTATATTTTAATTCTCTCTGCACAAAAGAACTAGTGAAAATGAAATAGGCGATTTAACACCTTAATCACTCACAAAATACTAGATATTATATATAATATTTACCTCCACACAGAACTACAGACTAAACCATGAACTAAAATACTGCAATCTAATGGTAGTCTAGAACTCGGCAAAATGGCCAAGAAACTCAGATTTCGCCAAAACACAGATATTTGATCTAGCACAGCGATCTGTCTACTGCAACATTTTAGGAGTCCGAATGAAAATAAAGTTTAACATTCTGGTTATATCTATTACCAGACAAAGGGGTCCCACTTATTTCGCCAAACGAAATAATCTCCCCTTTTCCGTCTTAAACACCTTACATCAACTAGAAGACTACCATGAACTGACACTCGTGCGTTTTCACACCTCACGCTGACCAGGGCCAACAGTGAGTGCCTTGTCATCTGGGATTTCCAGACAAATGTCTCAAACTGCGCCGAGGAGATGTCGGTTATCGCGCCTCACCTGAGCGCTCAGCCGATGCAACTCGTTGTGGCAGGTGAAAATGCAGACAAAATGTCGCCTATAGGTCTGGCGAAAGCGAATATTCACAGTGTTTTTCGTCTGGTGCAGGGAATGCTGTAGACATATGTCTGCTCCTATGTCTGGCCAGACGAATATATTCACAGTTTCGTCCACGGACACCTAATGCAATAGAATGCATTTTAACGCTCTCTCTCTGACACGTTATGTCATAAATGCGTTTACCAGTATGAGAAAGAAAACGGTAAAGTTGAGAATGGGGAAGACACTATTTTTCGCAAACGAATGGATGCGAAAAATACAGGAAAAGGGTAAAGAGTGATAACAAAATAGAGGATACGGGTGGAAGAAAAAGAAGAGGACATAGGCAATTTATGATCAATAAACGCTCTGTGACAACCTGAACAAATAATTATAGCAATTCCGCTCAGCAATACCTCTGTTCAAAGAAGAATAGATAAAATGGCTGAGAATGGTGAAAATACATTGTGCAATATACTTAGGACAACAGAATTTGCATTGCAGTTGGATCAGTCAACTTTGCCTAGCAACGAATCTTTGCTTCTTGCCTATGTTCGCTTCGTAAAAGATGAAAGCTTGGTTCAAGAGTTGGTATTTGCTAAGCAACTAGTAAGTGATACAAAAGGAGAGTCAATATTTCGTGTAGTAGAGCAATTTTTCAAAGAGAAGGACATTCCGCTTACTGACATTCTTGCTTGTGCAACAGATAGGGCACCATCAATGATAGGTTGTTACCGCGGGTTTTTCGCTTTCTTAAAAGAAGCTGTACCTGGTATATTTACAATATACTGTGTAATTCACAGACAACATCTTGTCGCAAAAAATCTAAGTGATCAGCTTCACAAATCATTAAATACTGGTATCACAGCAATTAACAAAATTAAGTCCCATGCTCTCGATTCTCGACTATTTCGAGAGCTTTGTACTGAGAATGATGAACAGTTTGAACGTTTGCTGATGCACACAGAAGTTAGGTGGATCTCAAAATAAAATTGTCTGAGACGCTTTTATGCTCTTTTTGAAACTGTGGTAGAATTCTTCAAAGACTCGCATGCTTCGCTCAGTACAGAACTAACGAATATCAGGCATGACATTGCATATTTGTCAGATTTATTCACAAAGTTTAACGAAATAAATCTACAACTGCAAGGAAATGATATTAATCTTATAAAAGTCAAATCTGTCGTCTCGATGTTTCTGGCCAAATTAAAGCTATTCAAACGTAATATTGACCTTCACGAGTTAATCCAATTTCCCAGCCTCTTAGAGTTGGAAGAGAAAGACAAAATACCAGAGGATAATCTTCAAGTATATTGTGCACATCTAGATATGCTGCATAAAGTCATGTCTCAAAGGTTTCAGGATCTTCTTTTGATCACAATTCCAGACTGGGTAATAAATCCATTCCTGGACGCGTGCAGTGAGGAACTAGGAAGGATGGAAGAGAAACTGATATCGCTACAAAATGACGCTGAGCTTAAGCCAATGTTCAAGAAATCATATCAAGACTTTTGGTTGCAGAAAGAAATCTCTGAACGCTAGCCTGCAGTGTGGGGAAAGGTTAAGATGTTCTGTATTGCCTTTCCAACGTCGTATTTAGTAGAGCGTGGTTTCAGCGCGGTTGTACAACTTCTTTCGAAGAAGAGAAACAGACTGCAGATTACTGAACGTGGGGATCTGAGACTCCTTCTAAGTAACTTTCAGCCTGATGTTGAGAAGCTGATATCACTACACCAGGCACATCCATCTCACTGAAGTTAAAAATGAAGTAAGTTTGTTACTAATTTACTTTCGCATACTGCTGTTTGTTTTACAGCACTAAGTAATTAAGTTTTTCTTTTTAAATTAAGTTAATAAATAAGCGTATCTGTAGCTTTATATTAGAATGTGATAAACTGAGCAATTAGTTGTTACTGTATTAACAGTTGCTCTTATTTTTCACTCTTTACATTTTTTATGTGATGTGGGGAAATGCAGGGGGGGGGGGGGGGGGGGGGGGCGCTGGGGACATGCCCTGGGAGCCAAGGGGGCGGTGACCCAAAAAAGTTTAAGAAAGGCTGCCATAGTCAGTTGTGACTGAAGGGCTACCACCTCAGGGGCGTGTTCCCATAGTGGGTCATGATTAAAAGGGGGTACGATTCTTTTCTCAATTATAAACAGAAGCCGATCATTTCTGTTGACAAACATTATTAAACAAATGAATACACTAAAATATAGTGACAAATATCGAGGTGTTGTCACGTGCTGGCCTTCAAAGCATGTATGCACTGCTTAGATAACGCAGATTACGCTTGATTGGCTATGTCCGCCGCATGGAAGATGGTCGCATCCCGAAAGATATCTTCTACGGACAACTGGAAGATGACAAAAGAACAGTTGGGCGACCGCAGCTGAGGTTCAAAGATGTGTGCTAGAGAAACATGAGGTCACTCACTGGACATAAATCCAGAAACCTGGGAGGATGAAGCTGCCGATCGCACCAAGTGGCGGTGCTATTTACGGCGACACCTCAGATTAGGCGAAAAGAAGCTCTCACAACAAGCAGAATAGAGGAGAAAACGTCGAAAATAAGCAGCTGAAAGCTGTCATCTCAGGGGCGCATACCCATGATCAATTATGACTGAAGGGGCTATTATTATTATTACTATTATTTCACTAAAATATATTTTATAAAAGAAAACATTTCGTAGTATGGGAAATTTAATACACCATGTACATTCAAGAACAATAGGCAGGTGTTAAGATTCACACAAGTAACTCATAAATCAAAATTGAGAAAAATCTAGTGATTTAAACTCTCCTTTGCTGTATAGTGTAGATATATTAGCAATAAACACGCAGTTTGAACGTTCATTGGGAAACATATGGAGATAAAGAAAAATCACCTTCAACACACAAATAAGAATCTTCAACTCAAATGTAAAGTCAGTCCTATTGTATGGCCTTGAAATATGTAGAACAATAAGAACAACAACCTTAAAAGCTACAGACTTTCATAAATGGGTGCTTCAGTAGAACAGAAGAGGACATGCGTTAAAGTCGGATTATAGTCAAGGGGAGTTTATCAGTAAAATACTTGTAGGTACATGTTGGATTTTTTGGTTATCTCGCTTGTAAGCTGTCTAGTGGTTAGTTGGGTTTAATAATAACATCGCGAATTTTCTCGAATATTCGAGATGAGTTGAGCTTACGTCTCAGCGGCGTTTTTGTGCGGGGGATGAATTTTGCGCTGAGCTGTTTTTTTGGTGGGGAGATTTTTTTCTTGACATTCGAATGCTGAGAGAGCTTAGAGAAGGGACTGACAATGGTGATCAGTGTGTCCCGATATAGAGAATTGTTTTGGCGAAAAGGATTTTGATATTTTCCTAAGATTTCATAAAGCCGTGGATATAAAGGCTTAAATATATTCTGCAGAACATACGTTGTCAAAGATTTCTTTCGGGCCGTGGATAGGCCGTTATGTGTTGATATCTCCGATGAGGGAGATTTGTGAAGGTCGACAGATTATTATTATAGGGAAGGTGTTTTTGTCCCATGAGTTATGTTGAGTCTGACGATATAGACATTATTGTACTGCGATAGGCAGTTCCCTTTATTGTAGGGATAATTTGGGCCAGGAAACGTTATCATTATGAGCTGCCGTACTTATGCAGCTGTTGTGCTTGGATTTTTAGGCTATGCACGTAATCACCTATGGATTTGGTGTTCATGAGATGTATCCTATTTGTGCTGTGTACTGTAACCTGTGACAATGTACTTAGTGATGTCCTCGTGACTGTGGAGTATTAAAACAGTGTAGAACGATTAGAAGTTTCAACCTCTTCCTGACTCCTGCATGTACGTTGGTGTGTGTGTGTGACTATTGTTGACTTTTCGTTAGAACTACATGCATTCGCGTTCACTGATGTCCTTCACCCACACACCTGGTCAGCCACCTGTAAGCCCGACGAATGCTGATTATTCATTCATCAGCGCACCTACCATAACAGAACATTTATTACCTGTAAGTACCCGGCGTTACCCGGAGGTCTCTCACCCTTCAACACCCCCCAACAGTTCCAGTCGTTATCAGTGGTGAGTCAGCATTGTGGGGTGTTCTCAACTGATTGAAGGATATTATTTTACAAGTTCAAGTTTCCAGTCAAGAGTTCCAGTGTTGCTGTACTTCTTCTTGTGGGCCGTTACCTCGGAGTTCCAGTGATGATCACCTTTGGACTTCTTCACACGGGATTATCTATGTACATCATTGCCGCTGTTACCTTTGAGTTCCGACATCGATCGCCAGTGTATTTCTTCGGATTGTATTAGCTGTGTACATCTTTGCTGTGGTTTCGGAGGCCAGGATTTTTTCCTTCTGAAGATAAGTGGCTATTTGTTTGTAAACTGTGCGTCTGTGTGTTGTAATTAAGCCTTCCTTTATTAGATCCTTGTTTTTTGTATTCTATGTTATATATGTCATATTTCAGCGGGCAGGTTGGGTGGAGACTTTCGTAGGATATATCCTACTTCACCGAGGGCCTACGAAAGCGGTCTATAGGGACTGTTTTGTCTAAGTCCGTGTCGTAAAAGATCCCTTGATAATTCGGGGCATACTCTGTTTACGCCGGATTAAGTCATCTTTATAATTGTTTTGGTGTGACGAGATGTCTTAATGTTGTTTTCGTTATATTTTCCTCTGTTCTTTAGTTCTTGATTAATTTGTTTGTGAGTGTCTTCCTCCCCTTTTTATCTTTGAGTTATATTCGTTTATACACTGTTTTGTCACTTGTATTGTATACTATTCGCAGCTGTCATTGCAAGCTTTGTAATACTTTTTGCTTTATTTCTGCTTTTTACTTTAGTTGATTCCTGCGAACGTTGTCATTTGTTCTTTATATCTTGTTTCTGTGTTTCTTGTTTGTATTATCCATTGTGTCATACATTGTCAATATTATAATGCACAATATATATATATAGGTGATTGATTATATTATTATATTTAAGGTAATTATACAAGTTCTTGAGCAAGGACTTGTCACCAACTGAGTTCAGATAAAGTGAGTTTCTCAAGTAATATATTTACACAAGGTATCTATCTCATATAATACAGCATTATGTCTACTTTGGATTACTTCATTGAGCAAAGGAAAACCCTTAATATGACTATTGATAAAGTAAGAGAATTCGCACTTGCAGAATATGCCAAGGCGCAGAAGTCAGAAGAAAAGAAACAGAAATTAGTAATGGAAATGGAGAAACAGAAAATGGAGGCTGAAAAACAGAAAATGGAGGCTGAGAAACAGAAAATAGAAGCAGAAGAAAGAAAATTGCAAATGCAGGTAGATGACAGAAAATTGCAAATGCAAATGGAGGCTGAAAAACAAAAACTAGAAGCTGAAGAGAGAAAACAGAAATTAGAAGCTGAAGAGAGAAAACAGAAACTTCAGATAGAAGCTGAAGAAAACCAAACACTAAAGGAGGAAAGATTCTTAGCTATGGAGCTGGAGAAAATAAAGGTAGTGAATATGGGTAATACTAAAAATGAGACAAACAATCAAACAACTTCTAATAAGGAAAATACTAAATCTTATGATATTAAATTGCCTGTTTTCAACCCTACCTGCGACGATATTGCATTCTATCTAAATAGATTTGAACTTTCATGCAAATCTCATAAGATAGACAAGTCACAATATTGTGATCAACTTGGTAGGTTACTTAAGGGTGAAGCTTCTAATACTATGAGTATGTTAGAAGGTTCTGACAAGAATAACTATGAGGTTGTCAGAGCGGCCTTATTAAAAAAATACCAACTGGATGACGAAGGTTATCGCCTACGTTTTAAGTCTCTATTGCCAGGGACAGGGAAAGATTTTTCAGACTTTATATCAAATATCTGCCTTACGTTTTCACGTTGGGTTGAACTTTCAAAAACGGAGCACACATATGAAGCCCTTATGGACTTATTGCTTCGCGACAAAGTCACGTCGTCAGTTAGTAAATCTTTTCTTTCCTTTCTACATGAACGAAAACCTCCAAATTTGAATGATATGGAACAATACTGTCGCCAATATGTCACGGCACATCCAAATGTAACGGTTAGCAATTCTAAAGTCGAAGAAGGTTTACCCGTGGCTTCAGCAATACCATATGGTCCTAATTGGCGACGTAGATCTCAAAGTGTTGATCGAAATTTTGGTGGTAGATATAATCGTAATTTTGGACAGAACCAAGGGGGTCCATCACGTAATGATTCTTCTTCAAGGAACTTGAGGCAAATTAACGGTCCTCAGGATTTTGGTCCCAATAATTATGGAAATTTTGGAAGAGGCAACTACAATAGAGGTTATCAACCTTGTAATAACTTTTCTCGGAGACAACAAAGCCCATCTAATAGACATTTTGATCAAAGGGGAAATGACAATCGCAACTATGCTAACTGGGGTTCAAATCAGAACAATAGTTTCAATAGAGGTAATAACAATGCTTCCAATAGAGATAATAGTTGCGATAGATCGCGATACGACGGTAGATCTCCAAATAATAATAGATCGTATCGTCATGCTAACTCTGCTCAACAAGAGCCCTAAGGTGTTAATGATCAAGATAACAATAATAATAGTGTCTCTAATGCTACTGCGTGCTCTGCTTTCGATTTCGAGAGAGCATCTCAGTGCCCGGAGTGCACAACTTTGTTCCAACCTACAGCTATAACTACCTTGAGTTGCGGTCATCCTCTACCCGCTCTTCCTGCCTTATTTGCGCATGACGGAAGAGGATCTCTTACTCTACATAAGGGTTTAGTGAATAATAATCCAGTCTCAGTTCTCTTTGATTCTGGATGTACAACTGTTGGAGTTAAACAGTCTCTCATGGATCCTTCCTGTGCCACTGGAAATGTGGTGAAATATGTGACATTTGGTGGGACACTTGAAATATTTCCGACTGCTATCATCCACATAGCCACTCCCGTTTTCACGGGACATGTCCACACATGTATGCTCCCGAACCCTATTGCGGATCTTATCGTCGGACGTATACACGGAATTAAGGAGTGTACCCCGCAACAGATTGCTATCTGGGAAGAGCAAAACATGCATGCTGTAGTGAATTTCTAATACAATATCTAAATTAATATATAACAATATCCGGCATAAAGGAAAAGATAAGAAAGTATAAAAGAATTTTATACTAGAACTGTTGGTATCGCCTACGCCTTCAGATTAATTGCTAACGCATAAGACGAACAAAACGGTACTCACATTTTCAAATTCGTCCTTGACACCACTTTTCCTAGTTCTAAGAAAACATCTGCTTACAAATGCATTGTAGAACGAGGAGGGGCAAGGAGATGAAAATGCAAATACATTTCGCATTGATTTTAAACTAAAAGCCAACTATAGCAAGTGGCAAGCCTTGCCTTAGGGATTCCCCCAAAATACGATGAAAAAGTTAGAACATGTAGACGACACGTTTCACTAAAACGACTTTAGCTCTTATTAGGAATGACGAAATTCTATCGTAAGTACAGAAGACATCTCCTAGTATGGAAGTGAACGGTGGTAACAGCAAATACACGACTATCATAGAAAAATACATATTTTTAACGAAGCCACTTAGCCCCATTAAACTTATATATTCGGGTACCTTAGGACTTGCTGACAAAGAATATGTTAGGTGCATGTTTCGGCACCTGGTCGCTCAACAAACATTATATCAAAATAAAAGACTGAGAATAGTGATATAAACATTCCATCAGTGTCCATAAAAACTTACAAACTACATGCAGAGATGATGATAGTAAACAATCAACCAGTGTATACTAGAAGTCACCTCAGTTAAACAATACAACTACACCCTTATATAATAATATATGTATTATGGACAGAAGATCCATTGTATAAATTGATTGATGTAAGTAATTTCTATGATTTCACTTTGATTGTCAGTCCTGATTCCAAATTAATCAGATTCAGGACAATAAATTGAAAAACATTAACTTTCAACCTCTGACTTACTAAAGATAGTCTTTTAAAGTGTAGTTTGTATGTGGTTGTCGTGATACTGTTGTGTTGTATTATATAATAAAATAATTTGTGTAATTGTTTATATGTTCAGTTGGTTAATGCAACCTTACACTAACATTTCATAACCCTAGACACCAAACGTAGTCATCTTATAGTCTATCAAGAATAAGTCTGAATAAGATCGTAGTGGTGGAGTAGAAAGGGGCCCTGAAAATTTACTCTAATATTTATTATATTCAGGGAACTTCACAGCTGACCTCATTCAGTACACTAAGATTTCTTAACAACAAACTGTATTAACATCAAACCCACCACACATGCTGCTTATGCAGTCACTACAAGAGCACAAGCTCAAAATCTTTTACAGACTCCATCTATCGAAATTAATGAAGTACATAACCAGGATGATCACTCCGTGATTTCCCGAGAGTCTTTTATCAAACTTCAACAAAATGATACTTCATTAAAAATAATTTTCTCCTAGTTAAAGATGATAATTCAAACTATGACACAAATCTTAAATCATGGTTCTTAATCAAGAATGGAGTACTAGTTCGTATGATACGAGATTCTACTCCGTCCTTACGTTCCCAAATTCTGGTACCTACTGACATGAGAGTTATGATTTTGCAACATGCCCACGACTCTCATTGTGCAGGACATATGGGATTTTCCCGTACTAAATCTAGGGTTCTTTCTTCCTTCTTTTGGCCGGGCGTAAAAAGAGATATATCTATTTACTGTCGGTCCTGCAAGATATGTCAGGAGGTTAAGTCGCGAGGTCCACGCCATGCAGCACCTATCCAAGCTGCGGATATTCCTATTCGTCCCTTTCAAAAGATGGCAATCGACATTATTGATCCTTTTAAAATCAAATCTGCCAGGGGACACCAATTTATCCTTACATGCATTGACATGTGTACACGTTGGCCAGAGGCTATACCTCTCAAGAGCATTTCTACTGCTGATGTTGCAGATGCTCTTTGGCTAATATTCTCATGTCTAGGTTTTCCAAAAGAAATCTTATCAGATCATGGCACACAATTAGTATCAGACACTATGTCTCAGGTGATGACCACACTCCGTATTGAAAGGTCTCTAAGCAGTATCTATCCCCCTATGTCAAACGAGTTAGTCGAGCGTCTGAATAGAACGCTCAAGAATTTACTGGGAAAGATAACTGAGGATCATCCTCAGGATTGGGACAGGGTTTTACCCGCTGCTCTTTTCGCGTATAGAGAGGTCCCTAATGAGCATACGGGGTTTTCTCCATTCGAGCTCGTCTTTGGTGCGCAACCGCGCGGTCCCATGTCGTTGCTTCACGACCTTATAACTGCTGATGACATCAGCGATGACACTCAATCTTCCTACGAATATGTCATTGCTCTAAGACAGAAAATTATCGAGGCATGTAAATTAGCTACCTCTGCATCTGAATTTGCTAAGGAGAAGGCGAGGCACTTTGCAAATAGAAATAGGTGTCTACGACAACTCTGTCCTGGTGACAAGGCGCTTGTATTACTCCATTGTAAGGACAATAGACTTCTTATTTCATGGAAAGGTCCTTATACAAGTATCTCTAGAATTTCTGATGTCGACTGTGTCGTCGATGTGGACGGAAAGCATAAAACATTTCATATTAATATGCTGACATAATTTCATGAACGACCAGATTACCTACAACTTATTTTTCAAGCGACAGACGACCCGCTGGTCCGTCATAATCATTACCCATCTCTATCAGTTATTCAGGAGGAGGACGCTACCTTCTCCGATGTAAATCTTCCTCTTCCTGTTATCCCACTGCATTCAACGGAATCATGGGAAAATGTAACTATATCTTCTGAGTTATCTGCCGAAAGACAGCAGCAAACCTCATCTCTATTGCAAGCTTTCCAAGACGTTCTTACTGACATCCCTGGTCAGACATCGATCATTACACATGCCATAATACTCACCGATTACAACCCCATTAGTGTACGACCTTACCCAATCCCATTACATTTTCAAACACAAGTCGAAAAAGAATTAGATGAAATGATACAATTAAAAATAATTGAACCATCTACTTCGGCATATTCCTCTTCTATGGTTATTGTCCGGAAGAAAGACAATAACATACGTCTTTGTGTCGATAATCGTAAATTAAACCAATTGACGAAATTCTATGCTGAACCTATGCCCTTGTTAGAAGATCTACTCATTAAACTTTCTCATTCACGGTTCTTTACCAAACTCGACTTGTCCAAGGGATATAGGCAAGTTCCACTTACTGAACGTGCCAAACCTCTTATTGCCTTTTCAACACCTCGGGGTTTGTTCCAATGGAAATTCATGCCTTTCGGCCTCATGAATGCCCAGCTACTTTTGTACGCATGATGCGTCGTATCCTTTCACATCGTCCAGATGTTATTGCGTACTTGGACGATATCTGCCTTTTTAGTGATTCTTGAGAAGAACACTTTCAAGGTCTTTCTAAACTTTTATCTACTCTACGCTCTCATAATTTGACGTCCAAACCGTCTAAAGCCTATGTTGGGTTTAGTGACATTTATTTTCTGGGTCACCGGGTTGGTCATGGTCTCTTGTGGACGGAGGACCACAACACTTCTAAAATTTTTAACATCACTACGCCTAAGACGAAGAAGCAAGTCCGTAGTCTCTTAGGTTTAATCCAATTCTATGGAAGATTTATTCCAAATCTATCATCAATCACGGCACCTCTCTCAACCTTATTGAAGAAGGGGTCACCTAATATGGTACACTGGTCCCCAGAATGCCAATCCTCTTTAGACGAGATTAAGACACTATTTTCCTCTCATCCTATCTTAAGACTGCCCACTGCAAATAAGACTTTTATTCTTTGCAGTGACGCCTCATCCACAGGGATTGGGGCCGCATTGATGCAAGAGTATTCTGAAACTCTGCATCCAGTTATGTATGTCTCTAGAAAGCTGACTGCAGCAGAACGGAATTACTCTGTACTAGACCGAGAATTATTAGCTATGGTCTGGGCGATTCTCAAACTTCAGAGATTCCTTCTTGGCGCGCATTTCATAGTAGAAACCGACCAAAAAGCCCTCACAGCTGTACAGAGTAAGGACTTGAAGAGTTCAAGATCCACTCGTTACGCTATTGCTCTACAACCTTTTCATTTTTCAGTACGAGCTATTCGAGGTTCGGATAATGTGATGGCAGACATACTGTCTCGATGCCCATATGTTTCTACTTGACTCTAATTTTCTAGATCTTCTTATAGATTTTGGGGTTATTTATATACCCACGATGCTATTATACATTAACACTCTGTTAGTACATTTGTTATGACTCTGTTTAATTCATGATCCTATCTTAGGCTGTACTACTTTCTCTGTTACTCTTTCTTGTGTGACGGAGGAAGGTTTGATTATCACCATACAGTGGTCGGAAGTTTATACAGCCACAGTTGGTAGGTTTACGGTAGAATTAATTGTTGTATATCATAGTCTTACCTTTACCAAACAGAGTTTTCCATTTGTGTTTTTTCCACAGCGTATGCTTTGCCATGAGAGTCTCAGCTACTTTATTATATGTTTGAGATGTTTACCGTTGGAATTTTTGCAAGAATTGCCATTCCTGTGGAACCAGTTTGTCGTCTCATTAGATGGTCTTGAGCTTCTTACAGCATGTTCCTGGATCTTTAGAACCTCCAGATGTTGTTTAGAACTTATTTGAGATATGAGATTATATTGTGTATGTATATTACTATAGTATAGTGTATTAGACAGTATTATGTGTGATGAAACTTCTTTATGATAAAATGTTGCTTCATTGTTAGGCATCATTATATTACTATATTGTTTGTATACTTCTGAGTTTTGAAATGATGAACGTATTACTATGGTAATGATTATACTATTTTGACTTGATTAATCATTGAAATTTATTCCAATATTGTACTTTTTGAGAAATATGAAGACATGAGAGAATGTATTTTTTCTGGCATAGTAATATTTTTCTTTCCTCGGCGCGTGATTGTGCGCTAGGGAGGTAACCGGGTTCTTGTGTGATTATTCACCGGGAAATTATATTTTTGGCAATTTATAACCAAAACCGAGCACCGTACTTTTTCTTGACTGACTTTTTCTTGACTGAAAAAGGGAGGGCAAGTTAAAAACAAAAAGTGCGTTCATTCTTAATTGACACGAACCGTGCGTACGGGTTTTACCCTTCGTCAGCCCTCCCCCCTAGATGTTTAGCATGGTGAAGCATCAGAAATGATAACCACTAGCACAGAAGAGAAAATCTCTCTCTCAGTCCGCCAAGATGTGCGCTCTCTTTTTCACTACGGCAATGTACTTGTGAACTATCTCTTTCTCCACGGCAATGTACTTGTGCGCTCTCTCTTTCACTACGGCAATGTACTTGTTCGCTATCTCTTTCTCCATGGCAATGTACTTGTGCGCTCTCTCTTTCACTACGGCAATGTACTTGTGCGCTCTCTCTTTCACTACGGCAATTTATCCATCCGGTTGTGTGGCAGGACATCAAAGGGATTATTCGTCTGGTTGGGTGATGTTGGTGGTAAGAGTCTCTCTTCTGTGGATTGAAGTGACGTCGATTTGTAGCAATATAATTTATATGGTCCTGTGTAGGGAATGAAACAGCTCGATCGTTCTGTGATCTACATCGATTCGAAGTTTATGGAATTTTCCGAAGGTTGCTTACTCTACATCTTTGCAACCTGGGTTGATCATGTATAACTAGGTTTACAGTGTTCCTCGTGGGGCTACGTTTTTCCTTAGGAGACTGTGTATTCCGATAGGCTTCTAAAATGATCTCTTGATCAACCATATCTGGGTATTTAAACTGATAATCGATTTCTGGTTGTCTTCGTGTTCGATATTTGCGGGTGTTCTGATAATATTCTGTGCCATCCGTGTATACCATTTCTCTTTTCGGTGCTTCCAGGTATCCTCCGGTCAATTGTTTAGCTTGTTTTGAACTCTCCGTATTTCTCCATGAGGGTATCAGTAAAAAATATGTTGGCCTTGTCAAAAGACACAGTACCTTACTAAAGACCATAATACGAGTAGAAGGCGGAGTTAAAGGCAAACGTGCAAGAGGAAGACAGCGCTATTAGTGGAAATGTAACATCAAGAGATGGACAAGAAATAGTCCATCACAATATCAAGAGTAAAAACAGAACACGCCTGAGATCCATTTCAGCCGATCTAAGATATTGATATGTCTGATGATGATGAATATTATTGTTGTCTCTCTCTGCCCCCACCAAAAAAAAAAAAAAAATTTATTGACAATCATCTTAACAAGACAATTTCGAGAACTACACGTTAAATCGTTGAAAGTATTCAAAAAGAGACATGAAAACAGGTCGTATATCTTAATCATCACTGCCCTACAAATCGCAAAGGAGCATGATGATGATGATGATGATGATGATGATGATGATGAAAAAAAGGTAAAGGTAGTCCCATAGCAGATACTGCCGTAGGGGAGTGAAGTGTTAGAAACTTCACTATACTAGGTCCAGCATCGAGAGGTGGGGTGACCAGTTCCCTTCCTCGGTGCCTTTTCCTTCCCTAACTGAATGGCAAAGTCAGGTACCCATTCACAGCTGGGACGACTGGAGCACGATGATACCTTGAATCGAACCCGGTACCTTAGCCGCAATAGACCAGCGTTCTAACCACTCTGTCAATCGGACATTAAAAAAACATGATAACGGATACAAACAGAATGTTAAAAATATGAAGGGGAAAGGGGAGAGGAAGAGATTTGTGACGTCTCGTAAGGGGGTGGCAAAATTCTTTTTATTGCGTAAAAAGTACGATGCTCCGTTTACCCTCAACATTTCAAAAATTTTCATCGCCGGTGAATTATCACACAAGAACCGGTAACCATATACGATATTGGTACTTACTGAAGATATTGTTTTCTGAGGTTGTAGTGTAAGTTTTTTTTCCTCACCCGACGCTTGATTGTGCGTCACCTATAGCTATGTATAACGGTGTTGTTTATTTTGATGTCCATTATGAGCTCATTATCTGTTACTCCATGAGCGTATTAACTTGGTTGTCATGCACAACAGGCTATTTTTTTTTACGTGATAGCTAATTACTTATTCTTTGATTTAGATAGTCATTGTTTTTTGTAATGGATGCTAATGTACTATAATGGTGTTCATTTATATAATTCATTGTTTTATGTAATTGTTTTTCCTTGATATATCATTATTTTCCTTTATTCTTGTAGCATGGCTTTCTTTCTTTTATGCTCATTCCTCTTGTATTTCATATGTTCTTTTCACTTTTTATTTGTTGATGTCATGGCTAGTCTATACGTCATATCTCTGCATATTCCTTTGAAGTTGATGTACTTCGTATGCTTATCTCTTTACTCTCCTATACTTCACTTCGTTTGAACTTCACTCGTATTTTTTATCCTTCTTTGGTTCATGTTGTAAACAGGACTTTACATAGTGTGAGTCTTATGTGTAGAGATTAGTAATTTATCGACCCCTATATTTTTCTTTGATGTATTTTTTTCAACAACAAAAAATGATTAAATCATTTTTCCCCGGGGGGCGGTGTAGACTGTTAAAGTCGGATTCTAGTCAAGGGGAGTTTATCAGTAAAATACTTGAAGGTACAGGTTGGATTTTTTTGGTTATCTCGCTTGTACGCTGTCTAGCGGTTAGTTGGGTTTAATAATAACATCGCGAATATTCGAGATGAGTTGGGTTCACGTCTCAGCGGCGTTTTTGCGCGGGAGAAGAATTTTGCGCTGAGCTGTTTTTTGGCGGGGAGATGTTTTTCGTGACATTCGAATGCTGAGAGAGCTTAGAGAAGGGACTGACAATGATGATCAGTGTGTCCCGATATAGAGAATTGTTTTGGCGAAAAGGATTGTGATATTTTCCTAAGATTTCATAAAGCCGTGGATATAAAGGCTTAAATATATTCTGCAGAACATACGTTGTCAAAGATCTCTTTCGGGCCGTGGATAGGCCGTTATGTGTTGATATCTCCGATGAGGGAGATTTGTGAAGGTCGACAGATTATTTTTATAGGGAAGGTGTTTTTCTCCCATGAGTTATGTTGAGTCTGACGATATAGACATTATTGTACTGCGATAGACAGTTCCCTTTATTGTAGGGATAATTTGGGGCAGGAAACTTTATCATTAAGCTGCCGTACTTATGCAACTGTTGTGCTTGGATTTTTATGCTATGCTCGTAATCACCTATGGAGTTGATGTTCATGAGATGTATCCTATTTGTGCTGTGTACTGTAACCTGTGACAATGTACTTAGTGATGTCCTCGTGACTGTGGAGTATTAAAACCGTGTAGAACGATTAGAAGTTTCAACCTCTTCCTGACTCCTGCATGTACGTTGGTGTGTGTGTGACTATTGTTGACTTTTCGTTAGAACTACATGCATTCGCGTTCACTGATGTCTATACACCCACACACCTGGTCGGCCACCTGTAAGCCCGACGAATGCTGATTTGTCCTTCATCAGCGCACCTACCATAACAGAACATTTATTAGCTGTAAGTACCCGGCGTTGCCCGGAGGTCTCTCACCCTTCAACACCCCCCAACAGTTCCAGTCGTTATCAACATGCACACCATCATAGCTGGCAGACGCTGGAGCTGGGTTGGCCATGTCCTCAGAAGAGACCCCGATGCCATCACAAGAACAGCTTTGCTTTGGACCCCTGAAGGAAAACGAAAGAGAGGCCGACCAAAAACAACCTGGCGGAGGACTGTGGAGGTTGAGATGCAAAGAATGAACCAGAGTTGGAGCACTGTACGAAGGATGGCCGCCGACCGAGCAAAGTGGAATCAATTTGTTGTTGCCCTACAAGACGCCACTAGGCGTGATGGCCACTGACTGCTTTGACGGTCGGCGGCTAAGGATCAAAGAAGAAGAAGAGTAGAACAGAAGCATTAACGAGGTATGACAAAGTCACAAATGTGGAACTGATGACAAGAACCAGACAAGTGCCAGTGGAACAAGAGTTGAGAAGAAGACGCTGGCGATGGATAGGACACACATTGAGGAAACCTGTTGATAGCATTACAAGGCAGTTCTTGTTCTGGAATCCACAGGGAAAGAGAGGCAGAGGTAGACCGAAAAACACATGGAGAAGAGAACTGGAAACAGAGGTGAAAATATGTGGAAGACGTGAAAAGAACTTTAAATGTTGGCATATGTTTGTTGAAGGCCTTTGCTCCTTGGGGAGCTAAAGGGTACATGATATTTGATTGTCGTAGTTTGAAGAAAGAAATGTTGATATATGCACGAGGGGACACGCCTCTCAAGGAAAGAGCAGAAAAAATTTTTTTTTTTAAATATCAGAACAGAGAAAAGTGAAAAGAAATTATCTCATTCATCACTGGATAAGATCAAATTTTTAAACAGATACATTATTTTGGTCATACACAAAGATATAACAATATGCTGAAAATCATATTAGAAAGACAAGTTACTGACAGACGAGCAAGAGATAGCGCTAAATGTGGAGAAGACGGCAGGTGATCTGATCTCATTATATGCAAACAACCACTAACCAAAACAATAACAATAACAAACTTATCAACATTGCTTGCAACATCAGCAACAACAAGACTGGAATAGAAAAAAAGCCTTACCTAAGTTTTCATCTCTCCAGATGCAAACTGGCCAAATTGATATTCCGTTCAGTAATTGTTCGTAGAAATTGTTTCCAAACGAAAAGTGTGCGTTCTATCCCACACACGAATTTAGCACGTTCACAATCGGAATGCGAGCATATTTTCAGAATCAAATGTTCTGTATGCAAACTGAATAACAAATACTGCACTTCTAAACATATTTGACACTAATAATATTTCTGACGATAACGTGCTCGTTTGCACAGCAATCTGTCTGTCTGTCTGTCCGTCCGTCCGTTTACTTACATACCTTATCTATCTATCTATCTATCTATCTATCTATCTATCTATCTATCTATCTATCTATCTATCTATCTATCTATCTATCTATCTATCTATCTATCTATGTATCTATCTATCTGTCAGCCTGATAGACAAAAGTGAACTACTTCTGGAAAAGTCAAGAGCAAGCATCAATTTTTCTCAAGTGTGACATGAATCTAATCCATGTGGTTGGCTGGTGACAACAGCAAGAAGCTACGACAGTGTCTGTGTGTTTCCTGTCTGTCTGTATGCATGTCTGTATACTTGTCTGCCTGTGTACTTTCTTATGTGTCTGTCTGTATTTCTACATGCTTGTCTGTTTGTATATCTGCCTCTCCGTCTGTCTGTGTGTCTGCATGTGTGTCTGTCTGTGTGTATGTCTGTGTGTTGATCTGTCTGTCTGTGTTTGTATCAGTCTGTGTCTTTGTCTGCATGTCTATGCGCCTGTTTGTGTGCGTCTGTCTGTCTGTGTGTTTGTCTGTCTGTGTATGTCTATGTACGTGTCTGTTTTTCTGTGTCTCTGTCTGTGTGTCTATGTATGTGTGTCGGTATATCTGTCTGTCTGTGTGTGTTTTAATCTGTATGTCTGTGACTTTCTGTGTACCTCTTCTGTGTGTGTGGCTTTCTGTCTTTCTGTGTGCGTCTTTTTGTCTGTGTATGTGTGTTTTATCTTTTGGAATATCCTAACATATTACTGCTTCACTCTGCTCACGCGTTATTTTTTTACAAGTTCAGTTTACACATTGTTTATAACCGCTTATTATCTGTCTGAACACACATTACCAAGAGACATCGCATAATTATACTAAATGTCAAAGGTCACGTATTCATCTGGCAGTCTTCTGAACTCCATTACAACAAATCGAATCCTTTTTCATCTCTTATCTAGCCCGAATATAAAACCGGAAGAGATCGAAAGTAAATTCGAATTGTTAAATAAGGGCAGCATAATTGTGTCAGAAAATGTTAACCGATGTGGTCATTGATTGTCGATACAGATTCGAATACGCTGAACTGTTAATTTACTGTCGCTGTTCAAACACTTCTAGCAGAATTACTGTAGAATTATTTTCCATAGCTTAGGGAAGAGTTGCGGTTAATTTATCGGAAATATACAGGTGATATGTGAAGTTAATGTCTTATATCGAACAGATGGTGTATACAATTTAACATCTACTGTAAACAGCATTTTTATTATCCAGTAATTTATGCTGGTACTAAAATGTTGAGTAACGCATACGTTATCAGAGAATACTTGTCTTGTACTAATGAACTAGTTATCTAGATTGTGCCGACGATCTTCCTCCTTTGTCCCTTGAGCGTAACTATGGGTGACCATATTATTAATTTTTTTAAAGAAGGACATTTTCTGATTTTTTGACTAAAAACGGAGGACACTTTTTAAGAAAAGGAGGACACACTAGAGGACACATTAATGTCACTGATTTAATTCATTTATGTAAAGAATCATGATAAAATATATAGAAATGCTTCAACGAAATAAAAGACTTTAAAAAAATCTTCATGAAATGCATGTTTTAATAATTTTTCCATCACGCATTATTTTTCTCAACATCACTAAATATTCTGTTTTTAGTATTGTACTTTTCACTTTATTTTTCTCAGTAAGTCTGAATTTCCAACGAAATACTCAAAATTCATTTGTTATCACACTAAACCAGTAACTAAAAATCAGGCCCCAGTTTACTATTCTTTGTCTAAGCTTCATAAATACTAACTTTTTTATTTGATCCCTTTTATATTTAATTCACTTAGTCTTTAACCATGGACGAAACGAATTAAATATGAATTGAATTTGAATAAATGTACGCTGCTAATACAACGTATAATAAACTGGGGCTAAATTTTTATGTAACCAACCGGACAAATTCAGTTAAATCCGAACGCTTGGTCGCCCTGCACACAGTAAGAGACAAAATGAAAATGCTTGATTAGAGGTCACAGCAAATTGGTTTGAAAATACAAAGGACGAAAAAGATTATGAGAATACAGAAAACGATAACAAGATTGCACTTGAAAACACACCACTACAAGATGCATAAATATACACATATCTTGGCAGCAATATGGACAGAGGGACAGACCGGAATGTCTGAATAAGAATACAGAAGGTAACAGGAGCTTTCATTTCATTGAGAAATGTGTGGAAATCAAAAGAAATCAAGTCCAACATTAAAAAAATGGTATGACAAGGTTACCAACGTGGAACTGATGACAAGAGCCAGACAAGTGCCAGTGGAACACGAGATGAGAAGAAGACGATGGCGATGGATAGGACACACACTGAGGAAACCTGTTGATAGCATTACAAGGCAGTCCTTGTTCTGGAACCCCCAGGGCAAGAGAGGCAGAGGTAGACCAAGAAGCACATGGAGAAGAGAGCTGGAAACAGAGGTGAAAATGATAAGGAGAACGTGGAAAGAACTTGAGATGATGGCACGTGACAGGAGGACTTGGCATGTGTTTGTTGAAGGCCTATGCTCCTTTGGGAGTGGAGGGTTATGAATGAATAAAAATCAGAATCTTCAATTCAAATGTCAGGTCAGTCCTATTGCTTGGCTCCGAAAGACTAAGAACAGCAAAACAAAAAAGTGATTAACTTTCATACAAGGATCTTTGCTTAGAATAGAAGGATGGACATAGTACAGCAAAGTCACCAATGAAGAACTGATGACAAGAGCCAGACAGGTGCAAGTGGAACAAGAGATGAGAACAGGACTCTAGTGATGGACAGAACACACGTTAAGGAAACCTGTTGATGGACAGAACACACGTTAAGGAAACCTGTTGTTGGACAGAACACACGTTAAGGAAACCTGTTGATAGACAGAACACACGTTAAGGAAACCTGTTGTTGGACAGAACACACGTTAAGGAAACCTGTTGATGGACAGAACACACGTTAAGGAAACCTGTTGATGGACAGAACACACGTTAAGGAAACCTGCTGATGGACAGAACACACGTTAAGGAAACCTGTTGATGGACAGAGCACACGTAAAGGAAACCTGTTGATGGACAGAACACACGTTAAAAGGAAACCTATTGATGGACAGAACACACGTTAAGGAAACCTGTTGATAGCATTACCAGGCATATCTTGTTCTGGAATGCACAGGGTAAAAGAAATAGATGTAAATGGAAAAACATCAGAACTAGAGACAGAAGTTAAAATACAATGGAAAATATGAAATGACCTTGACCTGATGGTACGTAACGGGAGGACTTGGCAAGTGTTTGTTGCAGACCTGAACGCCTTAGAGACTTGAAGGGGAATGAATGGATGATGACTGAATGAATGAATAAATGAACATAGTAGATGACTCCCTACCACTTTTTTTTTTTTTTTAGTGGAATAGAAGTCAATAAAAGATGTCCGGTCTCCGACTTCGAATTTTATGCCATATGACTTGTAAAACACAGTAGTCGAAGTAGGAGACTTCTAAAATTTCAGGAGTCGGAAAGGAAATTTGGCCGACTCCACAATCCTGATTTCCACTATATTTTTTTGTTTTGGTGTCTTTGTATGCGTTTTTTTTATTTTAAGTATAATGTTTTAAACATAGTTCTGAAAAGAAATCAGTGAAGTCAGCTAAAAATATCACCACCTCCAGAGGAAGTCTGTTTTGTTAGCTTAACCTAACAAAATGGAAGGTATCATCTGTTCCTTAATCTTCAGATATGAAATATGAGATAGTTTTTTGTAAAAGCTTCTATCGTACAGACTAAACGGAAATACCTCGGCGACGAAATAGAGCGGGTACGTTAAGTATACAGCAATCTTGCTTCACATTTTTTGTCAGGGGCAGTTATTTGAAGCAGATTTCGTTTGAGTTTATTGCTTAACTTTCGAGACACATTAATCCACAATTAACTACAGCGAAAGGAATCTCGTGTAGTGTCCGGGGGTCTCTCTAATCGGATAAAGGAAGAACATGACTGTTGCTTCGTTAAACAATTCGTACAAGATGACTAGTTTGAGGTTGTGTATGTGACTGGTAACATCATCATGTAAAACCAGCTGCTACACAAACAACCATCGCAACAGCATGTGAATGCTTCGTGCAGGCGTCATGAAAGGCGATCAGGTGCAGTGGTAGACGTATTCACTTCTGTTGTTCCTCTATTATACAGTCATTAGTGCGACATAACACCGGAAATTTACCATGGGCAGTGCAGCCTATTAATGACGCAATCACTGCTGTTGTTCCCCTATTATACAGTCGTTAGTGCGACATAACACCGGAAATTTACCATGGGCAGTACAGCCTATTAATGACGCAATCACTGCTGTTGTTCCCCTATTATACAGTCATTAGTGCGACATAACACCGGAAATTTACCATGGGCAGTGCAGCCTATTAATGACGTAATCACTTCTGTTGTTCCCCTATTATACAGTCATTAGTGCGACATAACACCGGAAATTTACCATGGGCAGTGCAGCCTATTAATGACGCAATCACTACTGTTGTTCCCCTATTATGCAGTCGTTACTGCGACATAACACCGGAAATTTACCATGTGCAAAACTGTATAATAGGGGAACAACAGAAGTGATTGTGTCATTAATAGGCTGGACTGCCCATGGTAAATTTCCGGTGTTATGTGTTGCGGGTCGCACTAATGACCCGTCATCGAAGCATCATTTTTTGGTGATGCCTAGATGGCAGAGAGGATAGTGTGATTCGCTTGCATAGCTAGGCGGGGTTGTCGCACGGAAGGTCCTGGGTTCGAGTCCTGGGTAAGCCACTCACGTCTGTTGTTTTTCTGTTGTCTAGTGTTCTACTTCTTTATTTCTTACGAGTGCCTGAAAACATACCTTTATGTTTGTCTAATATTTATTTCCTGCTTAGATCATACAAGGAGGATCTCAGCACACGGTACGGACACCGTAGCATCGGGCGAGGATCCCAGCGTGTGTGTAACCCAGTGTGTGTAACCCAGTGTGTGTAACCCAGTGTGTGTAACCCAGTGTGTGTAACCCAGTGTGTGTATACAAGAATCACACATTCTATAAATATTTTTGTGGTGTGTTGATGTCATAATGTTTTAAATTTTTACGATTTTCAACTGCCGAGGGTTTCACTATATGTATATATAAGGGAACGATTTGAAGAATTACTGTAGCTCCCTGAAAGGTGTTCATTCTTTAATTTAGTCTGTGATTTTAATTGGTTACTCAATATTAGTTTTACCGTAGATTAAATTGTTCTAAAAACTATATGCTTGAAAAGTTTAAAAACCTAACATAAAGTTCATAAGAAATTTGGTCATTGCTAGAGCTGTGTTTAACACACAAGACTCGCTAACTTAGTTGTTTGGGGAAACACAAGGATGTAATCGGCACATAACCATTCACCATCCAATGCCTACCTAAAACCATTCACCATCCAAAGCCGGCCCGTATTTCGACTGCCAGAACGAAATACATTTAGTCAAATATAAAATATACTGCCGTAGGGGAGACATCTATATACAGTCTTTATTTGCAATTTATTTTTTCACTTTCTTTAAAATGTTTACTATAATGGTGTTATTTTTTCTTTATTTTACATGTAATAAAAACTATAAAATAAAGTGGCCTTGTCAATGCCAGTCAAAACTTCATAGATTAAAATGTACCAATAAAGGGAGCTGCGTATACCGTCACAGCCGCCTATAATGAGTAGAATTTAGAGATTGTGAGCGTCAATTTTTGAAACGTGACACAGAAATAACACTAACATGAACTTATGGTAAAGTGCTTAAAAACAAAGAAACTAATTACGTCTTGTCAAAACTACCTCTAACGGTAGTCACATCCAAACAACGTAAGCCTCTATAGCATTTAAAGTGTGACCAATAAAACCACCATCTTTCTGAAATATTTTAAATGCGAGGACGAAAAAATTCAAAAGGTCAAGGTAGTCCCATATATGATACTGCCGTAGTGGAGTAAAATGTTAGAGATTTCACCAAACTAGGTTCAAGCTTATGAGGTCAGGTGACCAGTTCCATAACTCAAGAGCAAAGTCATGTACCCATTTACAGCTGGATAGACGTGAGCGTAAACGGTACCAGTTTTCAATTCCGGAATCCATTTACTTTGCTACGAGAGGCAAACGTTCTAACTGTTTAGAAAATTGTACGCTAAACGAAAATACACTGTCCAAAAATTTGAATATTTTCTTTCTCATTGACGTGAATCGGGGGTTCTTAGCCAGTGAGGACCACCTCCCCAGTGCCAGGGGATACAGGGGCGCGGTGAGAAGCGCCCCAGAAAGTGTATCGCAATTGCTTTTTTATTGGATACAATTCTATAGTTTAAATTCTAAAAATTTGGCATTAAAAAAAATACTTTTAGTCGTGATCCCATTTGTTACAACCTATCCCCACATGGTTGTCATGGGCCTCTGAAGAGACAATGAAAGAGCATATAGTACAAGCAGACAAATATGAGGTTGTTCATGGGGCAGACCATCTCATCATGTAAAACAATTGGCACATAAACCACAGCTACAGGAACATGCGAATGCTTCATGCAGGCTTTCTGCCAGGACACCAGCAACAGTAGTAGCTGCATGCTCTGTAAGGAGCGTAAATATTAATAATGATGGTGACGAATATTGCCTCTAATTATAGTCACATCCAAATAACATTTTTAAAAAGTAACAAATAAAACGAGAATCTTTCTCAAGTCTTTCGATTGCGAGGACGAAAGTGTACAATGGAAAAGGTAGTCCCATATTAGATACTGCGTCACAGGAGTGAAGTTATTCAAGTCTTCATGTTACTAGATCCAGCTTTATCACGTGATGTGCCCAGTTCCACTCCCTCGCTGCCATTGCCTTCCATAACTCAAGAGCAAAGCCAGGTACCCGTTTACAGCTGGGTAGACTGAAGAGTAATGATATCAGGTTTCCTTTCTGGAACCCTTTAACCTTTGCGTGAGAGGAAAACGCTCAAATATACTGTCCAGAATTGTTTTGTATTCTCTTTTTTCAGTTATATCCTTCAGGGGTTCTTATCTTGTAGGTTTCACTTCCCCAGGGGAGGTGCATAGGAGATACAGGGGCGGTGCACAGGGGATACAATTCTACAGATTAGATTTTAAAATGTTTACAAAGAAAGTTTTTTAAATCGTGATTTCATTTGTTACAAACTATCTCTGCCTAATAAAGAGGTGATAGAAAAGCTGGTGATGAAACGAATAAATAAAGAAAATACAAAATAGCTAAAATATTTTGGCCACATAAAAAGACATAACACCTTAATGAAGACCATAATGGAAAGAAGATTTGGAGGCAAACTTGTTAGAGGAAAGCAACGCTATAAGTGGGAGGATAATTTTAAGAGATTGACAGTAAAGAGTCTATCAGAGTGCACAATCAAGACGAGAGACAGGAAAGAGTCTATCAGAGTGTACAATCAAGACGAGAGACAGAAGACGTTGAAGATCCAATACAGCCGACTTTTGTTGTGGAGATGGTAGCTGATAATGAAGATCTCTGCACATCTGGACAACCTAGATTTTTCAACACTGGCCAGCACGAAGACAAAGGCTAGAAATCGGTTGGATGTAGCCATGAAATGGACCTTGTATTATTCAAAACTCTGACATTTATCTCCTAACTGACCTAAAGCGGCTACATCCATTTTATTAATGTCATTTAATTAACTTCATATATTCTGTGTATGTGAGACGTTAGGTAGAAGTAAAAATCATGTAGACACATCGAAATTATGGCTTGATTAGTTCATTAATTAATTAAGGGATGGACAAGAAGTGTGAGTATTAAGTACACCCTCACTGGAGGTTTGAGGGCATAAAGTTTAAAAATCACTGTCTTAAGTGAATCTAAGTTCAGTGACTTTGACGCGGCATGATGTAAATTGATGTCCTAATTGTAAATAATTATACAGCCATAATTACTTTAGCAAAAAATGAATATTGACTCTTTACACAGCACTAATCTTAAAAAAAACATATTACAATGGCATACTTGGCTTTGCATATGAGATACTGCCCACAACTTTGTATACAAGATTCTGCACTTAAAAACTTGGCTTTGTATACAAGATTCTGCACTAAAAAAACTGTGTTTTGTATACAAGATTCTGAACAAAAAAACTTGGTTTTATTTACGAGATTCTGCACTAAAAACTTGGCTTTGCATACAAGAAACTGTATTAAAGACTCGTTCCCTCTGATGATCTCATAGACAACGAAACTTGATCGATACTTGCTCTATCACAAGAATCATGACACCTTGTGATATAATTTTACAAGGCAGTCCTTCTTCTAGAATCCCATGGTACGAGAGGTACAAGAAGACTGAACAATACTTACTTACTTAGTAGTTCCCCTTCTACCGTGAGGTGTAGAGGTTTGGAAGAGAGTGCGCCAGACTATCCTATCGGCTGTCTTCCTCCTGGCCTGGTTCCATTCTAGTCCTCGGTCCTTCAAAGATTGTCTAATGTTGTCCTCCCAGCGTACTCTGGGTCGTCCTGGGGGTCTAGATCCTTGGCTCTTTGTTTCCAATGCTTATCGTGGTAGCCGATCTTCTCCCATTCTGTAGACATGGCCAAACCATCTTAGTTGGGACTGTTCTACTTGGGTCTGCAGGGGGTGGGATTTTAGGCCTTGACGTATCGTCTGGTTGCGGACCATGTCTCTTCTTGTTATTTCAACCACCTTCCTCAGATACTTCATTTCTGAGGTTTGGATCTGGCTTTTGTGGGTTGTAGTCATTGCCCATGACTCGCATCCATATGTCAAGACTGGGACATAGGTGGAGCGGTATACAGCCATCTTCGTTTTCTTACCAACCTCTCTCTTGCTGAAGAATCCTCGATTAATGGCCTGAAAAAGTCTCCCAGCAGCTGCTTTTTGAGTGGCCAACTCTTCTTTGATGCCTCCCTTTCGGTCTATAATAGCTCCGAGGTATTTAAAGTGGTCGACCTGCTCCAGGACCTGTTCTCCCAGCTTAATATGATGTCTTCTTTCTTCTCGTGATATCACCATGGATTTTGTTTTAGAGCTGCTTATGACCATCCCTCTCTTCTCCAGCTCTTCCTTCCAGACGTGCATGTTGGATTGGAAATGTGCTTCTGATTTAGCAATTAGAGCAACATCATCAGCAAATGCCAGCTCTGAAATACATACCTGTCTCATCTTCCAGTACCCCACTGAATACTTTCTTGTTCTCTCCTTACATGCCTTGATGACATCGTCCATGAGGAGTATGAAAAGATAAGGTGACAGGATATCACCCTGTCTTACACCAGTGGTGGTCCTGAACTCCTCTGACTTATGGTTTGCTGTCCTCACATAATTTATGCAAGACTTGTAGAGGCTCTGTATAGCATGAATCAGAGGTGCTGGAATGTTCTTCCTTGCCAAACAGTCCCAATGTTTGCTCCAGGGGACCCTGTCAAACGCTTTTTTCCAGATCTATGAAACAAAGATGGATCTCACTCTAATACTCAAGGGCCTTTTCACTCAGCTGTCTTAGTGTGAAGATAGGTCTTGAGTACTTCGGTTTGCTCGGAATCCGCATTGGGCCTCATCTAATTGTGGCTCAGCTAGGCGTCGGAGTCTCTGCTCTACTGAACAATACATGGAGAAGACAACTAAAGATATACAAGACAGGGATGAAGAAGACTATGAAAGACCTTGACCTGATGATGGCACGGAACAGGAAGACTCAGCATAGGTTTGTTGAAGGTCATTGCGTCTAGCAGAATTGAAAGGTCATGAAGATGCTGAATACAAAATGGAAGCATGTATCTTGATTGGTTCATCAATATGTCTCAGCTTATCATGGGGCATTGTCCTCACAAAAACATGCCAAGTGCTCCTGTCCTGTGTCATCCATCAAGTTCTTTCCACGTTTTCTATGTTCCTTTCATGGCTATCTCGTTATCGTCTCCATATATGCGTGTATTTTTTGTTGTCTCTGTCTATTTCTCTTACCATGTAGATCCCAGAACATCTACTTCCTTGAAATGGTATCTATTATTTTTCTGAATTTGTTAGACTCCTCAAAGGTTAGATCATTTTTTTCTGACCTTGCTTGTATAAACTTTTTATTTATTTATTATATTGATTATTATCATCTTTTGTTTATTTCTTATTCTTATTTGGTAAACATTATTTTGTATTTATTGGTATGCTTATTTTCCCAACTAGGAAATTCTTCGTCTTCTTCTTCGTTCACCCTCAGATGTCAACTTGAATAAGTTCAAAGAAAGCAGTGGTCAGCCTGAGACTGTGGATATCTCCGTAGATTTTCTCCAGGAATCAACTAGGAAATAAAGGTGTAGTAAAATCTGCGGGAATAATCACTCATTTCAGTAAGATTTTAGTCATAAAATGATAATAAATAAACCCGCCCTATTGTGTCTGACGGTGATACTCTCACACGCCAGCATAGCGCTGAATTTGGTCCCAAGGTAAAAATCTAACACGCGTTTTAGTTTTAGTTTCGGTTTCGAAAACGTACTACTAATATTTAACATTTTGCCAGATCTGCTGCATACACAATGCAGCCTAGCCTTATAATTAACGATTTGTTAGAAATGTAACGCCAAACTGCTGTCTGAAGTAACGTAATCTGTCAACAGTAACACAAAATTTGGTAGTATTTTGGACTTTTTCTAAGTAGCAATAACGAGACGGCTGTAATACATTAACGCAAAATGCTACCAACGCATGCCAAAACCCGCGTCGTTCGGCACGCGAGACTAATAATATATACACGATGTGGCAAAGCCAACAGAGGCAAACACGCAGACAATTTTATCTCCTCCTCGCGGTAGTATTTATGACGTCACTAAAACAAGTAGTTATTTGAAAAATACATGCTAGCGAGAGACGAGACAAGGGGGAAAGATGGCCGTCTTGTGTAAAAATTTTATTTGACGATTGCCGGTGAAAAAATTGAAAATCTAAACCATAATGAATCTAGTCAATAAAATCATATGGTAGTATAGCTTAAAGTCTACTGAGCAAGAATATGTTTTAAATAATATGATAGTATAAGTATTAGCCAAGTTATTGAGAAAATACTAAATGTCTACGGACGCGCGACCAGACAGACTGTTGTTCCTGCTTGTTTTTCATAACGTTAGTGGGGACGCCAGCTTAGAAAAGAGGCATTGAGGTGGTTTGAAATTTGCTTGAGTAAAAAGAGTATAGAAGGGAAAGGGGAGCGGTAGGAAAATTGTTACCAAAAACTAACATCTTTTTGTATTGGCATAACTAAGGCAGGCTGGCCAATCGACTACCAGACGCAGAGTTTGTTTGGAATTATTTTTGTTTTTCAAAAACTACATTTGAATTCTGGTAGTCGCAAGCTTTCGATTGGCCAGTGCTAATAAATATTAGCAAAAGGCTTTCACTATTCATTGCCAGTTGAACAAAATTTTTCATTCAAATACGCTGAGATCAGCTGTGTTAATTGTAAAATTAAATAAAGAAGAATTCACAGTCTGGGCAGTGCAGAGTAAACTGTGGCCATTTCTTTGCAAGTCAGCGTCATTTGTTTATATTTCTTGAACTTTGTGGTAAGAATGCTTTATGAATTATTATGTTTAATCCCACTGCCAAAGTTAGATACTACTATTGGGAAAAGTGAAGGACGTGCCGGGAGCAGACATTGTTGGGTCCTCATATTGAACTGTATCTAACTGATGTATGTTGTCATGATGGTGTTTTCATATTATTGTATTAGAATACATTAGTAAGCCTCCGTGTTCCATGAACACTGTTCAACATGCCTGAAGCATTTATATTTAAAAAAGAAAAGAAGAGAAAATCATACAAAAGGAAATGTGGTTACTCCACATTATTTTATTGAGGAAAACTATGTAAACGTACAGTGGCGTATCTGCCATAGGGACCTGAGGTGTGGTCACAGTAAGGTGTGAGTCATGTAAAATTAGGGGCGAGTGCACCTGTAATGCACGCGAGGCTGACCCCATAGCACCGTAGGAAAATAATAAACATAAAAAGTGACCAGATATAAAAGGCCAGGGTGTCCTTTTGTTGCAGAGGTTTTATTTCCTGTTGCCAGCTGGTAACAGGAAACCTGCTGAGTGAGAATAAAGCCATCAAGTCTCCGACCATTCGTTTATGCTGTCAAAAGATAACGGGAGGAGCTTGGGCATTTGGAGAGATCGAGATTTTCTGCAACTTCATACTGTATTATTATCCTACAAGGAATCCCAGGTGATGAGTTAAGCCTCTGGGTATATCTGACATTTTCGATTAATAAACACTGGTATTTCAAATCATACTCAGGAAGTTTATGGGGTATGATGAAACTACAGCCCCTCATACACAGTGACTCTCCCTTTTAGATGAATAAAGTGTAAGCTGTGAACATTCCAACAGGAAAGATATATATATTGACTTTGTAGTTTAGTGGACAAAGAGTCCAGATATTTTAGTTGACCTTTTCTGTAAACTATCTTGTCCTCATTTTCAAAGACCTGTCCAAAAGATATGGCTGGACAGGCAGATTAAATTGTACAGAAAACATATTCCTTGTAAAGAAAAACTTAACCACTGGTTTTATTCACTTCCTCATAGAAAATTAAAGTGTTTGTGTGTTGTGTACCATCATTTCATTTCTCCCCTAGACACTAGGTACATCCTACACCAGACACTAGAGCCAAAATAGTGACCGTGTGAGATCTAGGGAGGTAGCGTTAGGTTCCCTGCACATAATTCATCATCATCATTTATAGAGTCAGGGGCCTACATGTGCTTGACCTCACACGGTTAATACAGACACGGATTTCATTCTTTTAGGATACCATCATAACCTCCCCAGCAAATCAAACTTTGCTACAAAAGGCATATTGCTTTACCCACCCTCGACAAGCTTAAATACGTATGTGGGGGAGCGGGCCGCGCTGTGTAATGGTGTGTTTATGACTGTATCAACATTTCCTGCAGCAAGGAAAACGCCTGAACCTTTGTTATTCATACGCCAACTACAATACGAACTATTTTTTCATATTTGAAATCCCGCATAGTTTAAAATAATCCGGACAATATTGGTGGTGATGTGTCAATGACGAGAACTATTTATTCAAATATCGTGGCATTGTCCATAAGCATGTGTGTTTCCGTGTGTCACTATATTTCTTCTGAATTTTCCTCTACTTATTGTTTATGGGTATTGTATCTACCAAAGCTTAATAACTACGGATCTGTTTTTTTGCGTTATCGATTTTGTCTCTGCTGTCAGTCTTTTGCGTATGTTCGTGACACATCTGTTCCAGAGGGAAATAAAAAGAAAAAGTTTAGGCTAGGGGTCCCCAAAATGGTCGATATTGACATCCAGTGGGTCGATAAGTCCCAGATGGTCGATAGAGGTCAATGAAACGTTTATTGTCGGGAAAAGAAATCATATAACACATGAAAATGCCTGCTGTGACTCTTATTACATCTGAAAGTATTATTGTGGGCCGTTAAATGCCCTTCGAAAAATGAAAAGGAAAAATTTCAAGTACTTTTCGAGTACGTGGAGGAAAAAGCATAAACTTGAGTGTATTGTCTGCTGTTTACTGTAGAAATAATAACGCAGTCATTGAGTTTCACCTACAAGATGACCCTCATTGAGATGTGTGTGCTAATCGTTAGATAATATGTTTCAGATCTAAGGGTCTTTTATATTTGAACAAGCGCCTTAATATAACCGACTAGGTTGAACGAGACGCGCCTCGCCAAAACCTTATTTTTAAAAAAAAATGTGTGTGGATCTCGAGAAGCTAAGTCTCTATTCAAATACTCGTATAAAAGCCTAAGAAACTATTGGTGTACAGTAAATACTCTACTATAAAACACCCCAAGTTGTGGTCAGCGGTTGAACATCATCATCATCATCAGTTGCCATCTCCACAACGAAGGTTGGCTGTAATGGATCTCCAACGTCTTCTGTCTCTTGTCTTGATGGTGCACTCTGATAGACTCTTTCCTGTCCATCTCTTGATGTTGTCTTCCCACTTATAGCGCTGTCTTCCACTTGCACGTTTGCCTTCAACTCTCCCTTCTGTTATGGTCTTCTGCAAGGTGTTATGCCTTTTTATGTGGCCAAAGTATTTTAGCTGTCGAACTTTGACCTCCCTCATTAGTTCTCTTTTCATACCTAGATTTTCTAGGACCTCCTTATTTGTTTTCATCTCTTTCCATGAGATACGCCCCATTCTTCTATATATCCACATTTCAAGAGCCTCAATTCTTTCTTCCAAATGCTTATTCATCGTCCATGTTTCTGCACCATACAGAAATGCAGAATATATATAACACTTTATGATTCTCAGTTTTAATTTGTGAGATAACTGTTTGGATGTCAGTATATGTTTCATGTTGTTGAATGTAGCTTTGGCCATTCCTATTCTCCTCTTGATTTCTGTTTCACATCTGCCATCTTCTGTTATTATATGACCGAGATATACGTAGCTCTTGACTTGTTCCAGGATTTCCCCATTTACGCTTATCTTTAATGTGGGTTTATCGTCTGTTTTGCTAATTATCATAGTTTTTGTTTTCTCAATATTAATGTCGAGTCCATTCATGACTTATACTGTTCACCTGCTTCACTAGTTCTTGTAACTCCTGTTCGCTTTCAGCTAACAACACGGTATCATCTGCATATCTAAGGTTGTTTATTGACCTTCCACTGATGTTCAGTCCTGGTATTTCCTGTATCTGTATGAAAATTTTTTCGGTGTATAAATTAAATAGGCAGGGGGACAGCACACAACCTTGTCTGACACCTCTTTTTATGTCTATGTATGGTGAATAATTCCTTCCAGATCTTACTGTGGCAGTTTGCTCCCAATAAAGGTTACTGAGTATTCTTATATCTTTTCCATCAATACCTATGTCTTCGAGACATTCAATTATTTTCTCATGATGGACTCTGTCAAAAGCCTTCTTATAGTCAATGAAGCACATATACATACTTTTTTGGACCTCTGTATATTTTTCTGCTAATATTCTTAGGCAAAATATTGCCTCTCTTGTTCCACTGTTCCGTCTAAAACCAAACTGTTCTTCCTGGATTTCGCTGTCTACTTTACTTTTTAATTCTTTCCTGTATGATTTTGAGCAGTATCTTAATTGCATGACTCATCAGGCTGATTGTTCTGAAGTCTGAACATTCTGTTGCATTTGGTTTTTTGGGCAATGTTATAAAAACTGATGTCTTCATGTCGTGTGGTATATATCCTGTATTATATATCTCTTCTTCTTTGATCCATAACCGCCAACCGTCAAAGCAGTCAGCGGCCATCACGCCTGGTGGCGTCTTGTAGGGCAGCAACAAATTGATTCCACTTTGCTCGGTCGGCGGCCATCCTTCGTACAGTGCCCCAACTGTGGTTCATTCTTTGCATCTCAGCTTCCACAGTTCTCCGCCAAGTTGTTTTTGGTCGGCCTCTCTTTCGCTTTCCCTCGGGGGTCCATAGCATAGCTGTTCTTGCGATGGTATCAGGGTCCCTTCTGAGGACATGGCCAACCCAACTCCAGCGTCTGCCAGCTATGATGGTGTGCATGTCCTCCTGGTTACTCCGAATAAGTAGTTCTTGGTTGCTGATGGTGTTTGGCCAAAAGATTCGGAGAATTTTCCTTAGGCAGATTGTGTGGAAGGAGGACAGTTTCGACATTTCCTTCTCTGTTACTCTCCAACATTCCGCACCATAGAGAAGCACAGAAAGTACGCAGCTCTCATACAGTCTTAATTTGGTGCTTGTGCTGTATTTGGGAGGACTTCCAGATGTTGTTTAGGCTAAAGAAGGCTGTTCTTGCCTTATTCATTCTGATGTTGATGTCTTTGCCTGCCCCGCCGCCTGGTGTTATTATGCTTCCTAGGTATGTGAAGGTGTCTGTCTGTACCAGTTGCTGATTCCTTACTGATATGGGCTCAGGGTTGCTCACATTGAGCGTCATGACCTCAGACTTCTTTAGATTGATGTTCAGGCCAACCTGCTGGCCATACTTATTCAGTCTATCAGTTTTGTCTTGAATGTGTTGGTGTGAATGCGCGAGCAGTGCAATGTCATCTGCATATTCCAAATCTTCCAGTGTAGAAAACGTTGTCCATCTAATTCCCCTTGGACTGCCCTCTGTTGTCTGGCGCATCACCCAATCTATGACTGTCAAAAATAATGTTGTTGATAAGGGGCATTGTTACGCACAAATAATTACTTTTTTCCAAAGTCTTTGTATGATCGTTTTTCGTATGTATGATCATTATTTGACTGAAATGCATGTTATATATATTTTATGGTCAAAGGGACAGAATCCGATATATCGATACTGCTATTTTTTAGGAGCTTACCTCCTCTTGTATAGAGACACGTTCGGTCTATAATGTCTTGAACGAAGCGTGACCATATCTCCTTATTTGGTAGTATCAGTCAACTGTTGTAGATGTTTGAAACCTTTCTTAACGCTTCTGTTCATGTCCATAAAAGGCGCGACTGTGTAAGACTTTTATCTCGAATGTTCTTAGAATCGTCTTATTGTGAACAGCGACTCAGAGATTGTCACTCTGCGCATGTCTCGACTTGGTTGTCGTTTGTTGTTCCGCCCAGGTCGGGGAGTTGAGAAATGGACTGATTAGCGAGCGGACGCGACTGCGTCTTGTGATTCTCTGAGGGAAATACATTGTCTTTGTGAGTTAGTTAGCTAACTAGACTATTTCCCCGTATTATTCAAGCCTGCCTGGAGGCATATGTTCATGGTTGATTTTCCGAAATAAGGTAATTCCTCTTGTATCGAACTTTATGCTATCATCTAGAGGTTCGTCATTTTGTCGCCTTTTTGCTCGCCTGTGTGATTCAAAATGGAGAGGTACTTTGACTAGGATTAAGTCACCGGTATCTTTATACCTGAACTAATTATATATATATGGGTCGCTCTAGACCAACAAGACTATTGTCTGTGTTCCAGGATTCGTTATATCAGAGATCACGTCCAAGTCAGATGGTTAGACTTAGGAAGGTTATAAAGGTCGAGCTGACCTGTAATCCATGTATGCTACTCACGTGCAGACAGTAAACGGACGTATTGTATACATCTGATCTGCTAGCATCAGGAAGGGATAATTATTATTGTCTATGAACATTAAGGATCTGCAGCTGACCACGGTTGCAGAAGTTATATGTATTATTTATCAAGCTTCGCTATGATATTTGTTTTCCATACAACTATTGAGTATTGACTTCTACATGACTGTCAGTTAACATGAGTTTGAATGCTGCATTCGTTGTGCTATGCCGATGATAACATAAGTATCATGACTGTTTTGTGGCGTGCAATAAATGGTATAAACCTAAAGCGAAGTTACCATTTTTATGACTCTACACGTCATGTTGCCTGTGGTGTACCCTGTGAACTGTTCTACTGCAACACACACAGCAACAATCTAAACCAGATAAGACACCCACATCTTGCATTGTAATACCTGGTGTCGATAGAGGTGGTAATTTGACGGCATCCTAATTCCACCCTTATCAATTCATGGTGGCCAATAGTTGGTTTATTCTGGTACCAACTCTCAAGGGGGTCAACAAACCCAGACATCATCAGCAGACTACAAGACAACATTGCAGTTGCTATTCATCACCTTTGATGAAATTTTTTGAAAGACGCAGCAGTACTGACAGTTGTTGATATTTTGAAACTACCCGGCGCTGCTCGGCGGTATTGAAGTTTGTCTACAAATAGAAGGACAAGTACCGAGCGAATGGATTTCCTGATCTGTTGAGAAGAAGGACAAGTGCCGTAACAACTGTTCCGGTCTCAGAATTACTGTTGCAGATTCAGAAGGTCAAGTTCAGAAGCTGTTTCCTGTCAGAAGCTGTTTCCTGTTAGAAGCTCATTTCCTTCGTCATGGCAGTTTACGAGAGCAGATATGGATCAACGTTGGATCATTGTCCTAAGAATGCTGATCACATCCTGTTCTGAACTGTGCTGACGTTGTGGATACATAGAAGTTAAGTGGCCTGTTTTGTTTGTGAACTGTGCCCTTATGTTCTAACTGAGCCTTCTGTCTATCACATTTTTCGCACTCTTTATATGTTTACATGTTATATGTTATTTGGATTTGTATTTATATGTTTATATTTCTGCGGGTTTTCTCGGTTGGGCGGTGTCTTTCAGTAGATGATACCACGTCACAGAGGTTCTACTGTTAGCGTTTTCGTTAGGGACTGTGCGAATTTCCTACTGTGAAATTTGCTAGCGACAATCGTTGCTATATCTGTTTAGTTGTGACGAGTTGTGCTTTATTTTCGTTTTTTGTATATTTTTTTTTTTTTGTTTCTCTCTTTCTTTCTGTTTTTTAGTTTCGATTTCAATTGTTTGTATTTGTAGGTCTCCTCTTTTCTATTATTCAGTTCTTTAAGTATATTTTTGTGTATACACTGTAGCGTCATTTGTTTGTTATTGTTTACATTGACTCTGATCTTTGTTATTGTTTACATTGACTCTGATCTTTGTTTTTGTTTACATTGACTTTGATCTTTGTTGTTGTTTACATTGATTTTGATCTTTGTTATTGTTTACATTGTTGGTGACCTTTGTTATTGTTTACATTGTCTTGTTATTGTTTGCATAGTTCTTGCATAGTTAGCTTTCACTATTGTTACATATATGCTCATGCACTATTGATCTATAGTGCACTTATCATAACTAACTGGTGGTTTTTTGCTTATGCACTATTGTAGTGCAGTTATGATAAATAACTGATGGTTATGCACTGATTTGGGTAGTGCACTGATAATTAAGAGGTGACTTGTGATATTATTGTACAACTGATAATACAAATTGGTGTCAAGTCTTGTTTCCCACAGAGATTGGAGTAAACATAGTAATTATACAAGCACTTTATTAAGTCTTGTTGCTATTAAGATTGAAATAAGATAATTAATTATTTCAGGTTCTGTACTCACATTTTAGACATCATGTCTACATTTGAGTACTTTATTGAGCAGGGTAAAGCCCTTGGGAAGACAGGTGATAAATTAGAAGAATTTGCGACTGTTCAATATGCCAAGGCATTGAAGTCGGAGGAAAAGAAAATGAAAGAACTAACTGAACAAAAGAGAATAGATGCTGAAAATTTAAAACTGCAGATGCAGGTAGATGAAAAGAGATTACAAATGGAAATGGAAAAACAAAAAAGAGAAGCAGAATCTCAGGAGAAGAGACTTCAGGCTGAGCTTGAAAATAAGAGACTTGAAAAAGAAGCTGAAAATAAGAGACTTGAAAAAGAAGCTGAAAATAAGAGACTTGAAATAGAGGCTGAAAATAAAAGATTAGAAAAACAGGCTGAGGCTGAAGAAAGAAGGTTACAAAGAGAGTCTGATGAGAGAAAAGCAAAAATGGAACATGAAGAAAAACTCTTAGCTTTGGAGTTAGAAAAGTTGAAGTTATCTAGTAATGCTAATGATGCTAATAAGGTATCATCTGCTAATAAGTCTAATGCTGTTGATTTCAAGCTTAATTTACCAGCATTCAATGCTTCAATTGATGATATAACATTTTATCTAGATAGATTTGAAAGTGCATGTAAGGTGCATAATATAGATAAAACATTATATGTTTATCATCTGTCCAAGATACTTAGAGGTGATGCTTTGACTTTGTTGGGTATGGTAGATGTGCCTGACAAGAACAACTATGAGGTTGTCAGGGCGGCATTGTTAAAGAAGTACCAACTTAACGAAGACGGATATCGTCTTAAATTTAAAAACATGTTACCAGAAACTGGAGTTGAATTCTCAGAATTCATCTCAGGCATACGTCTTACTTTTTTACGATGGGTTGAGCTTTCTAAGACAGAAAGTACATTTGAAGCCCTCATGGACTTACTTCTTAGAGACAAGGTTATGTCTTCTGTTAATGAAGCTTTTCTTTCTTTTCTTCATGAGCGTAAGCCTAAAAATATAAAAGAAATGGAAGAATACTGTAGCCAGTATGTTACTGCACATCCTCACATAACCATTAGCAACTCTAAGGTAAAAGAAGGTCTGCCAGTTGCTTCGGCAGCACCTTATGGCCCGAATTTTATGCGTAAATTTCAGGGTAGCCAGCAAAATTTCAATAAAAAGAGTAACCGTAATTATGCCCAGAACCATGGTAATCAATTTCAGGGAGATTCTTCTTCCCAGAACTGGAGACAACCTAATATTACACGGTATTCTATTCCCGGTAACTTTAGAAATTTTCATAAAGGTAATCGGTATAGAGGAAAATATTTTTTGCAGAGACCTCAATACCAAGATAATAGAGGTTCTCAACAGCATAGAGATGGTAATGACAGTTATGGAAACTGGAACGCAAACCAGGATAAAAATTACAGTAGGGACTTTAATGATAATTGCAGAGGCAATAATGGTCGCGGTAGATCGCAACAGAAGAGAAAAAGATATCAACAGACAAACTCTGTTCAACAAGAATCTCAGGGAGCAGATAAACAGGTTAATAATGATAAAGACCATAATGCTATCGGATGCTCATCTTTTGACTTTGGTAGGGCAAATAAATGTATCCAATGCAGTACTTTATTTGATCCCAAAACCATTAGTACTCTAAGCTGTGGTCATCCTTTGCCCGCTCTTCCTGCTAATGTTGCTCATGATGGGAGAGGTTCTCTTATATTACTGTTACACCCCCCTAAAGATAATAGGAAAATCCGGGAGGTCATTACTGTTGTACCTCCGTCAAGCACGTGAAAGTCAATCATGGCTGTCACTGAAACTGATACAAAGGATTGGTGTATGGTACGGTAAGGGTGTCTTATTGATTATCTGCTAACGTTGCTGCTGTGTTGTGGATCTGGTAATGTCTACATTTGATACATACATATACGCCACACAGGCAAACACTGTAGAAGTCTACTGGTAAGCGATGCACAAGTTCTCGATACAGATAGACCACGCCCACTCCGGGGCTATTTCTAAATACGTGTTAAGTTCCCTGTCACACTTGTAATATTAAGTGCGTGTGTTGGTTTAGTCGTTTACACCACAGGTACGTACACAAGAGTCATGGATGGTTGTAAACGACTGATGACATTTCATATGGGTTTATTCACGTCACAACACATTGATGAAATACACATAGAATACCGTTCACAGCACAACACAAGATATAAAGTACCACATAATAACTGCGCACTCGGCAGCTACAATGATATCATGATTCATGGCCTAAAGTACTCTTATTAAACTCAGCGCTATAAAGAATCCTCAATAACAATCCTCTCACAGGAGCTAATGATTCATGGCCTAAAGTACTCTTATTAATCAAGACTCCTCACACAGGAGATAATGGCCTTTAAAGACTGCACACTGCAGTTATAAACATTTCCACAATAATCAAAACTGCAGTTTCATACTACGCTGTACCCACAGCGAAAAATCCGTCGACATTTTAAATTCAGCACTGTACAGGCATTTCACACTTCCCAAAAACACTGTCTTCCTACCCGGTCAAAACGCCCGGAACACTCTCCCTAGATAACACACTCGTCCCGCTCAAAAGCAGACACGAGACTTCCTCACGGTCAACACAACTCAGTCAATCAATCATCTGCTCCTAGCCGCGAGCTATTCTCACTCCGCTCAAACATTACAGAATAAATATATCAGCGCTTTTCACGCTGTCTGTAATCTGTCTCTCGAAACTATCACGAGATACTCTCTAAATAATTCGATAGCTAACAAGCAACTAAGTGCTATAACTCAAAATCTATTTCAACTACTGACATACTCCAGTTTACTTCCCCTTACACTAAAACTGTTCGTTACATCTTACCTCACCCCCAGAGAAAAAAATTGATTCTATCAATTTTTTGACAAATACATTCCCCAAAACCAAAAAAGATTAAGAGGACAATGAAACTCTAACATATGCGTATAAGAATTACTTTAAGTTAAGTTAAGATAAGACATCTACAAAATATAAGCATTAAGTGAAATGTAAAAATGAAGTATCCAATGTAATCAATTAAGCATACCAAAAATAATGCATTACAAAACCAAGTTAAGTGAATACAGCACAACTAAATAGGAAACAACCGATAGTACAAGAAAAGACAAGATCAAGCAAACGAAAAAATGATCCGTAATAAAAGTAAGTATGAAATTAGAATATGAGGAAAAACAATAATATTACATTCAAACAATTTGTTATATGTAAAATAATTACAAATATCACAAGTAGCTACACTATATTAAGTTATATCATTAAAGTAACAATACATAGAAAGAAAGTATAAGAAGCGAAAGAAGAAGTATACAAGGAAAATGAAGTGAAACGTAAATAAAGCACGAAATGTAAACAAAATATGAAACCAAACTGAAAAGACAATAGAAAAGAAGGAATGGAATGAAGAATAATCAACAAAGACAGATAGAAAGCAAAAGGTAAGAATATAGAGAACGTTGGTAAAAATATATACTAATAACAATTTAGATCAACAACGTATTTCAAAATACATACAAACACGATCGAAAAGCACAAAAGAAAATAACAAAGTATTCCTATACTAATACTACAAAAAATAGTTTATAACTAAACAAAACATAATCAGTAATTTAAACAAATTATACAAGTTATACATAATCAACAATAAATTATCGACACCACACAAAAAAGTAATAGCATTGCTATAACCAAGTTCGAACAACGCACAATCAAGCGCTAATACAACATAACATCCAAAAAACAAAAAAAAAAAACTTTCTTTAAAGAACTAACATTACTCTACATATCAAACATAGCACATAGTCAAACGCTAGGCATACACAAAAACAAAAATAAAAAATTACAATGTCTGGGAAAAAAAATATTTTCCAAAAAATACAGTACAAAAATATTTCGTAATGCTAAGTTACATAAAAATAGTATTTTAATTAAATTAATTCAAATCTATAATTAACAAATTAACAAAAAACTAGCTTTAGCAAAATGAGAGACATATAACAATTCCTGCATCTAAGCAAACACTACGCAACACGTGTAAGTTTTTTTTTTTTTTTTTTTAAATACGTCACAGAGAAACACATAGAAAAACACACTATTACCAAAATACAAGTTTGCAAATACATGAAAACAACGTAATGTATGTTAAGCAAGTGCTTAAATCAGATCTCTAGATTTCTCAATCCAATAACAATATCAGCAACCGCTGTTAATTTTCTCTATACAGCTCAATTTAAACTTTTAAATATTTCCGGCTGACAATCACGTTCAGCTTAGCTACAGTGTTATTCAGTTAATAATTTATATCTATCTCCACCTGATATATTAAAAGTAATTATTGTAACATTACAACTAATGAGTATGTGGATAGGGCTAACAAACTCATCATGTACAAAACTATTCTACCCAACACATCTGTAAAACAAATACCAAAAAAAACTGCAAGTTCTACACCAGAGTATAAAAAATAGGCATAAGTTTGTAACCAGTAAGGTTAAATATAAATCTGCTCATTGCATTCATGAATAGTAAACAACACGTCACTACCATCTAACATACTACATATTATCCAAAACACAATAGTATAAAAATAGCATCGAAATGAACTAATTTATAATCAAAACAGTCATACATATCAAGAAAAACAATAGACATCAAATGATGCGTAAAGATGATGATCATAATATAACAACCTATAATGATCTATGCAATAGAATACATTAACATCTTCTGTCCTAATAAACAAACAAAACAAAAAGAATCAACCGCAAAAAAAAAAAAAATCTCCATAGGTCTTGCCGACATCTCATGAACACTAGGGGTAAAACGTCGAATCATGGTTAGCACGCTGATATGTTCTGCTTGAGAAAACACTCGCTCGGGCACAATATTGACATATTTTCTTGCCGCTACCGTAAACAGCCGTTAACGTAAACAGGAGCGCTGACCCATATCAAGAAGTCGCCTCTGTTCAAAAAATACAAATGAAAATTCCATTTTAATGAATGGTGAAATTTACTACGAACAACGGAGAGGTTAAACAAACAATTACCCCGCACTGTGGTTCGTGTGGAAATCTGGTCACCCCACGCTGTCATCGACTCTTCCTTTAAGTTCACAACAGCGTGCTGCTCTTTCAAAATCAGAAACATAACAAGCAGTAGTATTTGTGACATCATTATCATTGCTACTTTGCTTAATAACAATGCTTCTAGGCTCATGTCGAGCAAAATTAGCATAATTGCACTTATTCGTCGTTTGATCAAAATATTTATCATCATTTCCTCTTTGTTTGAGACTATTATTATGTCTATAATCCCAGTTAGACTTGTTATGATTAACGTTTCTACTCCGCACAAAAAATCTGTCAGAAAAATTATTGCACGATTGAAAACTCTTCTTGTATTTGTCTGTCCCATTATTTCCAAAATTCTGAGAATTAAACTGTTGAGATACATTAACTTGTCTCTTATCTCTCTGAGAAGGAAAATTATTATCATATGAATTTCCTTGGTACTTTCTAACCTTAGAAACCTCTCTCCTACAAAAACTTTTTCCATTCTTTTCTTTGACAATATGCTTGTTTGCAGTATCATCTGCAGATCTATAAGTATCTTTATCGTTACGCCTATAATGGGTTTCATCCTTGGACCCACTACTTATAACTTTATCCCTTGCTATCATCTTCTGAGAACTTCCAAAATCAGTTACTCGTTTAATCTTTAGGCTTTTAGCTTGAAATCTCTCAGGACTGACTGTTACCTTATCATTCTCTCTATTACACTTCCGCCAAGATTCGTTGCTATTGGAAGCAGAATCAAAAGATCTTCGAAAGTTATATTTTCCCCGAAAAGATATTTGTTCATTACATTTAACCTTTCTATCCGCAAAGATTGTATAGGGCTGGATCTTTTTAACCTGTTGGCAAACAACTTTCTGTCTAGTATTGTCAACATTGACAGTAGACCATATTCCGCTGTTTAAAATAACATCGAGTAGACCCTCTACCCTTTTTGTACTTTCTGCAATTTCAACATTTTTTTGTGAAATTTCTTCACTTAATTTCCTATTTAATTTGTCAAATGTCAAAACTTTACTTCTCTCCCCTGTTAACAATCTCTCAATCTTAATCATCTTCTCTCTCTCAGTCGTTAACTCTTCTAATTTGTCTTTCTCATCCTTTTCTTCATTTACACTTAGTTGTCGTGTTTCATTCTCACTATCCTCATCATTCATTAGTTCTTCAACTTCATTTGGAAATACAGTATAATTCTCTTCTTCAATACCAGAATTTACTTTATTCAACAAATCAAGAAGTGTGTTTGTATACGACCTATCACGGTCAGTTGTCTCAGCTTCCAATTTACTACACCTCTCTTTGTTTTCCTGAAGTTGTTGCTTGAGATCACTTACTTCACCATCTCTATAATGCACTTGATCTTCCAAATCTTTGATTTTGCCCAATGCAGCATCTAACGCCGCTTGCACTTTAGTAAGTTCCGTGTTTGACTTATCTAGATCATGTGTTAGTCTCGACACTGTTTCTCTTAATTCCTTCTTTTCGGCAATATCCTGTAGAAAATTGGCTCTTTCCTGTAGAGCATTTTGTTTGTTGACTTTTATTTGTTTCTCACTTCCTAATTCCTTTTTCTGCTCATCAGGAATACCGTTGTGGATTATTTTGTATATACTTTGAACTACATGTCCGTGCTCAAGCTCAATATACTGTTTCAAAAACACACGAAGGTGCTGTAACAAATCAATCAAATCCGTAGCCATTATTGAATTACAAAGAAGCTTAAAGTTATGTTCAGCAAATAACTTTAGGGATACTGACACATTAACCAACAAATCGTCCATGATCCATACTCCAAGTCTTGGACCTCTCAATCCCTTTTCATCTCTACCTATTAACAATGCACTCTCCAACATAGGCCTTATATCTGCAGGATTATTATCAAAATCCATGGTGATTCAATCACTCAGTTAACTATATATCTATATCAATATAATTATTAATGTCGCAAGTTTATGTTTCAAGAAGTACTGACAATTACCCTTCCATTTCACACAGTTCAGTATGTATACCAAAAATATTATTCATAACTTTGTATCATCAATTCCTCTTCCATCTGAGGGAAGTCAACATATATCATACAACCATCAATACTTAGCATCAATACTAAATCCTAATAATATGTCTATATAGAATTAGACAACAAAAACAACAGATTTCAACAGTATAGGAGATGCAAAGCACAGGAAGGCTCGTTGACATAGTTAAGGTGACACAGTTCACATCACAAACATAATCACTTATCTTGAATGAAAACTCTTCTGTTCCTTTCCGTTAACACCCTGGATATCACAAAGTTCAATGGTAAAACAATCGACAACAGAAAGGCATTGGAACTTGACACCTCGATTCCGCTCAGGTCCTCGATTCAGCACGCTACGTGCTAACACACCGCACAGGAAAGCAGGAAATGGGTCACCGTCTGTCAATTTCGTTGAAAGGAGGTACACCGCTCGTTCATACTGCCAGATGATTACTTGTACTGGTATACAGACGCCACTGTATATCATGACATCTCATAATCTTGAGTAATAAATTTCTTGACTTGCGAGTTGCGACTTGCGACTTGAGTTAACAGTTCCCAGTTTAACTGATACTGAATAAGTTTTTCTTGGGCCTGGATACAGCTCTCAAATGTGATGTCTGTCTTTCATATACTAACGCCACTCAGGCTACATGCTAACAGTTGTGAATTAATATCACGCGAATTTCGCGGGTATCTGATATTATAAAACTAGCACACCACTGTTACACCCCCCTAAAGATAATAGGAAAATCCGGGAGGTCATTACTGTTGTACCTCCGTCAAGCACGTGAAAGTCAATCATGGCTGTCACTGAAACTGATACAAAGGATTGGTGTATGGTACGGTAAGGGTGTCTTATTGATTATCTGCTAACGTTGCTGCTGTGTTGTGGATCTGGTAATGTCTACATTTGATACATACATATACGCCACACAGGCAAACACTGTAGAAGTCTACTGGTAAGCGATGCACAAGTTCTCGATACAGATAGACCACGCCCACTCCGGGGCTATTTCTAAATACGTGTTAAGTTCCCTGTCACACTTGTAATATTAAGTGCGTGTGTTGGTTTAGTCGTTTACACCACAGGTACGTACACAAGAGTCATGGATGGTTGTAAACGACTGATGACATTTCATATGGGTTTATTCACGTCACAACACATTGATGAAATACACATAGAATACCGTTCACAGCACAACACAAGATATAAAGTACCACATAATAACTGCGCACTCGGCAGCTACAATGATATCATGATTCATGGCCTAAAGTACTCTTATTAAACTCAGCGCTATAAAGAATCCTCAATAACAATCCTCTCACAGGAGCTAATGATTCATGGCCTAAAGTACTCTTATTAATCAAGACTCCTCACACAGGAGATAATGGCCTTTAAAGACTGCACACTGCAGTTATAAACATTTCCACAATAATCAAAACTGCAGTTTCATACTACGCTGTACCCACAGCGAAAAATCCGTCGACATTTTAAATTCAGCACTGTACAGGCATTTCACACTTCCCAAAAACACTGTCTTCCTACCCGGTCAAAACGCCCGGAACACTCTCCCTAGATAACACACTCGTCCCGCTCAAAAGCAGACACGAGACTTCCTCACGGTCAACACAACTCAGTCAATCAATCATCTGCTCCTAGCCGCGAGCTATTCTCACTCCGCTCAAACATTACAGAATAAATATATCAGCGCTTTTCACGCTGTCTGTAATCTGTCTCTCGAAACTATCACGAGATACTCTCTAAATAATTCGATAGCTAACAAGCAACTAAGTGCTATAACTCAAAATCTATTTCAACTACTGACATACTCCAGTTTACTTCCCCTTACACTAAAACTGTTCGTTACAATTACATAAGGGGCTTGTAAATAGTAATCCAGTCTCGGTGTTGTTTGATTCTGGATGTACTACTGTCGGGGTTAGGCAATCTCTTGTAGATCCATTCTGTGCTACAGGAAAGGTCATCAAATGTGTCACATTTGGTGGCACGTTGGAAAAATATCCTACTGCCATAATACATATTGCTACTCCTTTCTTCACGGGAGAGGTCCACGCGTGTCTACTTCCAAACCCTATTGCGGACCTTATTATTGGTCGTATTCACGGAGTTAGGGAATGTACCCCACAGCAGATTGCTGTTTGGGAAGAGCAAAACATTGAAGCTACCAATACGGTGGTCACAAGAGCACATGCTCTGGATCCACCTCAAACTTCATTAACTAATAATGATGAAGTAAATGAACAAAATAGGCACTTGACTATTACACGTGACTCATTTATCAAATTGCAAGAAGAAGATCCGTCGTTACAAAAATTCTTCATTCTAGCAAAAAAAGGTGATCCTAATCAAAATACTAATAGAAAATCTTGGATTTCTATGAAGAACGGCGTACTTGTACGTATGGTACAAGACTCGACTACATCCACTCATTCACAAATTCTTGTGCCTAAGAGCATGAGGGTGCAAATATTGCAACATGCTCATGACTCGCAATGTGCTGGACATATGGGTTTTTCCCGTACAAAGTCGAGAGTTCTTGCGGCTTTCTTTTGGCCATTTGTGAGCAAGGACATACGAATGTACTGTCGCTCTTGCAAAGTATGTCAGGAGGTCAAATCTAAATGACCACGACATGCTGCGCCTATCCAGGCTGCTGACATTCCTATTCGCCCTTTTCAAAAAATGGCAATAGATATTATCGGTCCTTTTAGAATTAAGTCGGCTAGAGGACATCAATTTATTCTTACATGTGTCGATATGTGCACACGTTGGCCAGAGGCGATACCTCTCAAGAGTATCTCAACTGCTGATATCGCAGACGCTCTTTGGCTGATATTTTCTCGCTTGGGTTTTCCCGGAGAAATATTGTCAGACCATGGCACTCAACTGATATCAGACACTATGTCACAGGTAATGTCTATGCTACATATAAAAAGGTCTCTCAGCAGTATCTATCACCCAATGTCTAATGGGTTGGTCGAACGTTTAAATAGGACTCTAAAAACTTTACTGGGTAAAATAACTGAGGATCATCCTCAGGATTGGGACAGGGTCTTACCCGCGGCTCTCTTTGCGTATAGAGAGGTCCCCAATGAACATACGGGGTTTTCCCCTTTTGAACTTGTCTTTGGCGCGCAACCGCGCGGCCCTATGTCTTTACTTCACGATCTAATCACTGCCGATAATATTAGCGATGAGACTCAGTCTTCTTATGAGTACGTCATTGCTCTTAGGAAAAAAATCATTGAGGCATGCAGACTAGCAACTTCGTCTTCCGAATTTGCTAAAGAAAAGGCAAGGCAGTTTGCGAATAAGAATAGATGTCTACGACAACTTTGTCCAGGTGACAAAGCTCTCGTTCTACTTCCTTCAAGGGAGAACAGACTTCTAATTGCATGGAAAGGTCCATATGCAATAGTCTCCAAAATTTCTGATGTCGACTATGTTGTCGATATTGATGGAAAGCATAAAACTTTCCACATAAATATGCTCACGGAATTTCATGAAAGACCAGACTATTTGCAGCCTATTTTCCAGGCAACGGACAATTCTCAAGTACCTCATGGTCAATACTCATCGCTGTCAGTTATACAGGATGAGGAAACTACTTTTTCTGATGTCAATCTTCCTCTTTCTATGGTCCCACTTTATTCTACGGAATCTTGGAAAAACGTGACCGTTTCTCCAAATCTTTCCGCTGAGGAACATCGACAAGTTTCTTCGATGTTGCAAACATTTCAGGATGTTCTTACAGACATCCCGGGACACACACATGTCATTGAACATGACATTGTGCTAACTGATCATAATCCTATCAGAGTCAGACCCTATCCAATACCTATCCATTTCCAGTCTCAAGTCGAAAAAGAATTGGATGAAATGATACGTTTGGAAATCATTGAACCATCCACTTCAGCATACTCTTCGTCTATGGTTATTGTTCGAAAGAAGGATAATAACATTCGCATTTGCGTAGATTATCGCAAATTGAACCAAGTTACGAAGTTCGACGCTGAACCTATGCCTTCATTAGAAGAGCTACTCAATAAACTTTCTAATTCTAGATTCTTTACCAAACTAGATTTGTCTAAAGGTTATTGGCAAGTCCCGCTAACTGAACGTGCCAAACCTTTTACAGCTTTTTCTACACCTAGGGGTTTATTCCAATGGAATTTCATGCCTTTTGGTCTTATGAACGCCCCTGCTACATTCGTACGCATGATGCGGCGAATTCTCGCATATCGTACAGATGTCATAGCATATCTAGATGATATCTGTCTATTCAGTGATTCCTGGGAAGATCACTATTTGGGTTTATACGAATTACTGTCTACTCTTCGCGAGTATAACTTGACTGCAAAACCCTCTAAAGCCTTTATAGGATTTAGTGAGATTTCTTTCCTAGGTCATCGTGTTGGTCATGGTCTTTTAAAGACAGAGGACCACAATGTTTCAAAAATACTTAACATTTCGGTCCCTAAGACAAAGAAACAAGTAAGGAGTCTATTAGGTTTGATCCAATTCTACGGACGATTCATTCCGAATCTGTCCTCCATTATGGCACCGCTTTCTACTTTATTGAAGAAAGGGTCGCCTAATTTGATCCGCTGGTCAAAAGAATGTCAATCCTCATTGGACCAGGTTAAAGACCTATTTTCATCTCCACCTATTCTTAGGTTACCTACTATTGAGAAGACTTTTGTTCTTCGAAGTGACGCCTCGTCAACTGGGATTGGGGCAGCACTAATGCAGGAGTATTCTGATACTCTGCATCCGGTGATGTATATCTCTAGGAAATTAAATGCTGCAGAAAAGAATTACTCGGTTTTAGACCGTGAGTTATTGGCTATGGTATGGTCTATTCTGAAGTTACAAAGATTTCTTCTAGGCGCACATTTCATTGTGGAAACCGACCAGAAAGCGCTTACTGCTATTCAGAGCAAAAACTTGAAGAGCTCGAGGTCCACTCGTTATGCCATAGCTCTTCAACCATTTCATTTCTCGGTTCGAGCTATCCGTGGTTCGGATAATGTAATGGCGGACATTCTGTCCAGATGCCCACACGATTCCACATGATTCTTCTGTCATATATATATTTCCTGATATACAGTCCAATGTTATAATGACATGTTAGTAGTTTTTTTTTTCTCACTTTTTTGAGGGGGAATTTATAACATTGTACCATGTAATTATCTAAGAAGGCTTAGTTAGTGATATACGGGCCAAAAGATCACTCGGCCACATTTAAATAAATTATTTTCAGGATTGTATTGAGAGATTTACCAGTTGTCTTTAAGATTTGTGTTATTGATATTTTCGCAGCACATCATTGAAGATGCGAGATTGTGTCCATTGTGGAACTTTGAGTATATCAAGTCCTGTCCTAGATTGGGAGCGGATGATGTCCACATCTTCTTCTATTGAATGTTTTATGTCAACGAAGATCAACACATGTATTACTTATTAGTTACTGATGCATTACATAATGTAATAAAATAGTGCGGTATATTAATATATTACACCGCTATTTGCAACACATTGTATGATATCATAATAATATATTTGATTTCATATATTGGTATGAGAATAATTTGACTTTTATTATGATGTTGCCAGCATTGTGGTTTGTGTTGGTGGCACCTTCCTGGGATATATACGCGTATACTTAGATAAATTTTTCTCTAAGGACCTGGGATATGATCTCAGTTTCGCTCCAAGTGTTGAGCTATTTTGTTAGGTATATCCGCGCATCATACGTGCGTTAGGAGCCTAGATTTTTCCGGCTCCAGGATTTAAAAAAAAAATGTTTCATTTTTTTTTCCCGGGAGGGTGCGGTAATGTTACGCACAAATAATTACTTTTTTCCAAAGTCTTTGTATGATCGTTTTTCGTATGTATGATCATTATTTGACTGAAATGCATGTTATATATATTTTATGGTCAAAGGGACAGAATCCGATATATCGATACTGCTATTTTTTAGGAGTTTACCTCCTCTTGTATAGAGACACGTTCGGTCTATAATGTCTTGAACGAAGCGTGACCATATCTCCTTATTTGGTAGTATCAGTCAACTGTTGTAGATGTTTGAAACCTTTCTTAACGCTTCTGTTCATGTCCATAAAAGGCGCGACTGTGTAAGACTTTTATCTCGAATGTTCTTAGAATCGTCTTATTGTGAACAGCGACTCAGAGATTGTCACTCTGCGCATGTCTCGACTTGGTTGTCGTTTGTTGTTCCGCCCAGGTCGGGGAGTTGAGAAATGGACTGATTAGCGAGCGGACGCGACTGCGTCTTGTGATTCTCTGAGGGAAATACATTGTCTTTGTGAGTTAGTTAGCTAACTAGACTATTTCCCCGTATTATTCAAGCCTGCCTGGAGGCATATGTTCATGGTTGATTTTCCGAAATAAGGTAATTCCTCTTGTATCGAACTTTATGCTATCATCTAGAGGTTCGTCATTTTGTCGCCTTTTTGCTCGCCTGTGTGATTCAAAATGGAGAGGTACTTTGACTAGGATTAAGTCACCGGTATCTTTATACCTGAACTAGTTATATATATATGGGTCGCTCTAGACCAACAAGACTATTGTCTGTGTTCCAGGATTCGTTATATCAGAGATCACGTCCAAGTCAGATGGTTAGACTTAGGAAGGTTATAAAGGTCGAGCTGACCTGTAATCCATGTATGCTACTCACGTGCAGACAGTAAACGGACGTATTGTATACATCTGATCTGCTAGCATCAGGAAGGGATAATTATTATTGTCTATGAACATTAAGGATCTGCAGCTGACCACGGTTGCAGAAGTTATATGTATTATTTATCAAGCTTCGCTATGATATTTGTTTTCCATACAACTATTGAGTATTGACTTCTACATGACTGTCAGTTAACATGAGTTTGAATGCTGCATTCGTTGTGCTATGCCGATGATAACATAAGTATCATGACTGTTTTGTGGCGTGCAATAAATGGTATAAACCTAAAGCGAAGTTACCATTTTTATGACTCTACACGTCATGTTGCCTGTGGTGTACCCTGTGAACTGTTCTACTGCAACACACACAGCAACAATCTAAACCAGATAAGACACCCACATCTTGCATTGTAATACCTGGTGTCGATAGAGGTGGTAATTCGACGGCATCCTAATTCCACCCTTATCAGGCATCCCTGTCGTACTCCTGTTTTCACTTCGAAAGTTACATTACTCGATCCAACACTGCACGTAAAGTTAGAATAGAGGCTTTTTATAATGGAAACAATGCGGCTGGGAATTCCATAAGCCCTCAGAATTTTCCATAGGCTGTCCCTGTGTATGCTGTCGAAAGCCTTTTCAAAATCAACAAAGTTAATGTACAGCTGTCTCTGCCATTCTGAGCACTGCTCTATAATGTTCCTGAGGGCAAATATATGATCTGCACATCTTCTGTTCTTTCTGAAGCACGCTTGTTCTTTCCTCAGTTTATGGTCAACTGCTTTTGAAATTCTCTGGATGATTATCCTGCCTAGTATTTTGCTGGGAACTGAGAGGAGGGTAATTCCTCTCCAGTTGTTGCAGTCTGCAAGGTCGCCCTTCTTGGGCAATTTGACAATTGTTCCTTTACTCCACTCTGTTGGTGTTGTCTCAGTTTCCCAGACTTGTGCAAGTAGTGGTTCTAATAGTTCTGCTGCTAGTTCAGGGTCTGTCTTGAATAGCTCAGCATTCAGATTGTATTGTATATATCGTTGCATATTTCTGTGATTGTATCTATACCAAAGCTCTCCAGAGCATCTATCATTTCAATTTTTATGTTATCCATGCCTGCTGATTTTCCTTTTTGTATCATATGAATGGCATTCTCTACTTCTGATCTGAGAATGTTTGGGCCTTCATTAGAATCTGGTGATGGTTTTTTACCTCTGTTGACCTCGAATAATTCTTTTACGTATTCTGCCAATCTGTTTGATATGTCTTTCTCATCAAGTAATATTACACCATTTTTGTTCTTGATACAGCTTCCTCCTTGTGCAAACCGTGACCGATTTGATAATTTCTTTATTTCTTTATGCATATCTCTTGTCCTGTGCTTTGCTTCCAAGTCTTCTATTTCCTTGTATCTTGTTTCTATCCACCGTTCTTTTGCTTCTCTACACATAGTACGTATGTCATTGTCTATTGTTTTATATTCTGGAGTGTTTTTTGCTTTCTTTCTTTCGGTCATTTTATTCAAGATGTCATCTGTCATCCAAATTTGATTTTTCTTAGACTCCTTTTTAGGTAAATTTGCATTTGCTGATTGTATGCTTGTTTTTAAGCATTCCCATTTTGCGGTTGCTTTTTCTTCTGGGTTTTCTCTTCTATACTGCTCCATGCTTTCTGTCAATAACTGTTGATATTTATTTTTGACGTCGATTAAATATTTCTGTTTTATATCTGGTTGTTTCAGCGCTGATATTTCTATCTGGGGTTCCTCCTGTCTTCTGTTTCCTGCTCTTTTCAGTTTCATATTTACTTTGATGACGACTGGATTGTGATCTGAATTTATGTCGGCGCCAGGATATGTCTTTGCACTTGTGACACTGTTCTTAAATCTATGTTTTATCATGATATAGTCGATTTGATTTCGTGTTATATCTCCTGGGCTTTTCCATGTGTATAATTTCCTTGGGTGGTGTTCAAAAAAGGTGTTACATATGACCAGCTGGTTTTCTTCACAGAACTGGATAAGTCTGTCTCCTCTATCATTTCATGTCCCTAATCCATACTGTCCTACTATTTTCTTGTATTTTCCTTTTCCTACTTTTGCATTCATATCACCCATTACTATCAACACATCTGTTGATTTGACTGGTTTAAGTGTGTGTTGTAGCTCTTCATAGTATTCTTCTATTTCTTCCTCGCTGTGATCTTTAGTTGGTGCATAAGTTTGTAAGATTGATATGTCGAATGACTTTGCTCTCATTTTTAGTAACATCATTCTGTCATTGTGTGTCCAGTATCCACATACGTATTTTTCTAACTCCTTCTTTATCAACATTCCTACCCCTCTTTCATGTTTTTCTCCGCCTGAGTGTATAAGCGTGTACTGGTCTCTTTTTATGTAGCCTGTATCCAAAAGTCTTGCCTCTGCAACTCCCAGTATATCGAGTTTCATGTCTGTTGCTTCTAATATAAGATTGTCAAGCTTTCCTTCTCCGTTCAGAGTTCTAACATTCCATGTTCCTATTTTTAGGCTTCTCCTACTAGTTTTTATGTGGTATTTCTCAGAATGCTCCCTTTCAACAGAATTTAAGGAACACTCGTCATTATTTACTTCCTTACTCATTAGAGGAGTGGCCTCTTCCCTGTTAATTTGTACAGTAGATTTTTCCCCAGGGGACAGAGAGTTCTCTACATATCGTTTCTTATCTTGTTGTTGTGATCCCATTACGTTCTGTAGGAAGTACGTAGTAAGGCCCCAATCTCTTCCACGGTGGCTAGCCATTGTCTTTTCTATGTCCGACACGCCTCTAGTGCGCCACACACTTTGCTGTTTCGCTTTGCGAGCCGTTGATCTTCTCAGATTCCTCCGCCTCACTCACCGTCTCAGTCTTTGTGTACTAGGGATGGACATTCCCTTGAGTAAGATTGCTCCTACTCCACCCATGTAGTTTAGCCAGTCAGTGAAGACTGTTGCCCGAGATGTGGCCACCGCCGTACACAAGCGGTATTCGAGGAGCCATACATGAGCTAGATAAAGAGAGGAGAACCAAATAGGATCCTGACTATCCTAAAAAGGACATGGCTGTCTCTCACCGTGAGGTACTATCCCTCTCTCTTTATCCTACATCCCGGTTGAACAGTTTGTACTTAAATCGTTGAAGATAATTTTACCCATGAAAATGCAAATTTATCCAAGCAAAGGAACAGACTAAACCTGGAAGAGCGTGGTGACTTACGGCTAAAACTTACCAATGTCTTACCAAATACCTATGCATTTATAATTCTCATCAGCCACATCCTTCACATTATTGAATGTAACCAGTTCAATTAAGAAAAATAATGTTAATTTATTGTGCCTCTATAATCATTGCCTTATTTTATTTTTTTTTTTTTTGTCGGTGGTCAATAAAGGATCAAGGATTCAATGGCGGGGTCGCAACTCTCTAAAGTGTGAGGACCCCTGGTTTAAGCCTATGTTGTATGCTGAGATATCGGTAGGTTACGGATGGACTTAGCCCGATTTAACGTATTTGACCCAAACGGGCTCCGCGTTCAAAAGGGCCTCCACACATTGGAGTTCCCACCTTAGTTTTGAAGGTCTGCACCAAAACATTCTCATTCTTTTACAGCGGTGGTCTTTGTAGCAATTCACTGTGCATGATGAGGTCGCCAGTCTCACGCGCTACCTCATATTAGTTTCACTCTACGACATGCCTGAAGGGGTAGTAGTCCTATTCTCTCTTAAATATAAATATGTTATGTAATATTATCTTTGTTATTGTTATGTTATATTATCTTTATTATTGTTATGTTATATTATCTTTGTTATTGTTATGTTATATTGTCTTTGTTATTGTTATGTTATATTATCTTTGTTATTGTTATGTTATATTATCTTTATTATTGTTATGTTATATTATCTTTGTTATTGTTATGTTATATTATCTTTATTATTGTTATGTTATATTATCTTTATTATTGTTATGTTATATTGTCTTTGTTATTGTTATGTTATATTATCTTTGTTATTGTTATGTTATATTATCTTTGTTATTGTTATGTTATATTATCTATGTTATTGTTATGTTATATTATCTTTGTTATTGTTATGTTATATTATCTTTGTTATTGTTATGTTATATTATCTTTGTTATTGTTATGTTATATTATCTTTGCTATTGTTATGTTATATTATCTTTGTTAATGTTATGTTATATTATCTTTGTTATTGTTATGTTAAACTTCATATGGTTCCCGGAGGTAGGGGTCTCTGATAAGACAGGAATAAAGTAATGCCAATACTCCCACTAGGAATGTTGTAGAAGGCGACTCAAGTTAGACTGTCCACACAGTTGACAACCTCACCTAATAAAACAAAGTGTTAAATAAACCGCCACTGCAAGAGCGCGTAAATGCTTGGGTACAAGCTTCATGCATGGTCGGTACTGCAGTAGGGGCCTGCCACATTCCCAGGGCCGGATTAAGCCTAGAAATGCCTCTAGGCTTTCTGATGTTTGAGACCCCCTTCACCAAATAGGCAATAATTGTAATATATTTTTTTCAAAACCCTTACCATGGTGATGGTATATACTAGTATTATTAATAGACTAGTTTCTTAGTTTGTTAGCATTGCGTACATCTTTTATTAGTATTATTTTGCATTAATGTTTATTAGTATTAATTTTATTATTAGTAAGTTAAACACATTCTATAGAAAGATCTATGCACTTTTGACTTTTTTTTAACTTATGCGCGGGCCGCCAAGAACTCCCTACCCCTAGGTTTCAACCAACTTAGCCTAAAGGATAATCCGGTTTTCCTCATTCCCCATAAGGCGTGATGGTTCTTGTGTGTTTATTCACATGCAGCTGAAAATTGTTGAAATTTTCAAGCCAAACCGAGCACCGTACTTTTTCTTGACCGAAAAAGGTAGTTTGTGGTTACATTGTCTGCTTTGTCGGGCATGTCAGTTGTCCATCCTTGCCTTTTGACATACGATGCTTCCTACGCCCCCCCCCCCCCCCCCCCCGACAGTGAGCTCCTCCTCCCCCGTTGTTTGGGAGGGCAAGTTAAAAAAAAAAAGATGCGTTCCTCGTGCATTCTTAGTTGACACGAACTGTGCGTACGCTTAGGACAGACCCTTCACTGCCGCCCTCAACCCCCCCCCCCCCCCTCCCGTATTTTTTTAAAAGTATATAAACCAATAAAAGGGTATTGAATCAGTTCTACAAGTTAACGGTACACACAGGAAACAAGGGACGTTTCGGGTTTTACCCTTCGTCAGCCACAGTTACAGACAGGTGCGGTGACAAGGACAAGAAATAATTTTTTTTTTAAAAACACGCCTGCCGTTAATTTAAACAGTAAGGGTAGTCACGTAGCAGATTCTGCCGTAGGGGAGTGAAGTGTTATAGACTTAGATGTACTGGGTCCCAGTTTTATGAGGTGGGGTGGCTTGTTCCCTTCCTCGCTGCCGTTGCCTTCTCTAACTCAAGATCAGAGTCAGATACCCTTTTACAGCTGGTTAGACTGATGCGTGACACTACCAAGCTTTGAACCCGAAACCCGGTAACTTATTGCGGTAGTGGAGTGTTAAAGACTTCACCATACTAGGTCCAGCATCGAGAGGTGGGGAGACCAGTTTCCTTCCTCGCTGTCTTTTCCTTCCCTAACTCAAAGTTAAGTACCCATTTATAGCTAGGTAGGCTGGAGCTGTGTGCATTCAGACCCGCTAATATTAGGATGCATGTCAAAGTATACAAGATGTTGTAGCCTGGTAATACCCTCGAGAATCATCAAGTGCTACATATATTCTTCATCATTGTGTAGTTTAGAAACATGGACAATGAACAAGCAGTTAGAAGAAAGAATTGAGGCATTTGAGTTGGGGATATATAGAGGAGTGGGGTGCGTCTCATGGATAGATAGGAAAACAAATAAAGAGGTCACAGACAACCTAGGGATGAAAAGATAATTAATGACGGAAGTTAACATTAGACAGTAAAAGATATGGTGGCCTTGTAAAAAGACACAGCACCTTACTAAAGACCATAATAGAAGGTGGAGTTAAAGGCAAACGTGCAAGGGGAAGACAGCGCTATTAGTGGAAATGTAACATCAAGAGATGGACAAGAAAGAGTCCATCACAATATCAAGAGAAAAGGCAGAAGACGCCGGAGAGCCATTGCAGCCGATCTAAGATATTGATATGTCTGATGATGATGAATAGTCTTGTTGTTTCCCCCCCCCCCAAAGAAAAAAATTTATTGACAATCATCTTAACAAGACAATTTCGAGAACTACACGTTAAATCGTTGAAAGTATTCAAAAAGAAAAATGAAAATAGGTCGTATATCTTTATCATCACTGCCCTACCTTTTTATGCTTAATACATTCATGTGCCATGCTATCACTGTAAAAAACATAGCATGTTTTGCTACGGCTTAACAACGTTCCTTAGACCTAAGGGTCTTTTATATTTGGACATGCGCCCTAATATAACCGACTAGGTTGAACGGGACGCGCCTCGCCAAGACGAGACAAAAATTTTACATTAAAAAAAAATAAATGAATAAATAATGTGCCATGCTGAAAAATGAGCCATGCTGCCACCCCTACCTGCGAAAATGCATAATAGACTAACCCGCAACCCCTACCTGCGAAATGGACTAGCCCCGCGCAGGCGAAAAAAAAATTGTAAGAAAAAAAATTTAAGAAAAAGTACGGTGCTCGGTTTGGCTTCGAAATTTCAACAATTTTAATCTGCCGGTGAATATACACACAAGAACTGGCGTAATAAATGTAAAGAAGGCAGAATGTTACGTTACGGTTTTTTGTTTTTTTTGCCTCGTGTTTGGCGAAGCGCGCTCTGTTCATCCTAGACGCATGATACATCGGTTATATTGGGGATACATTTCGAAATTTAAACAGACCATGTGGTCTAACAAAACAAAATTGTTATGCTAAGCTACACTACGTTATGTCGCGTTATTATGTTATGAAATATTACATCACATTATATTATATAATATCATTTCTATTATTTATCCCAGTACGAAACAGCTACCAGGATACAGCGTCACCAGATCTGCAGACTTCAAGAGAATGTGAAACCTGCAGATCTGCAGACTTCAAGAGATTGTGTAACCTGCAGATCTGCAGACTTCAAGAGAATGTGAAACCTGCAGATCTGCAGACTTCAAGAGATTGTGTAACCTGCAAAAGTGGAAATAAACGCCACATTTGTTGTACTAAACGCTTAATATTTGGTCGCCAGAGCACAACATACGGGTGGCTTTTGTGTGTGTCGCAGTAGGTGTCATGTAACTACACAACTCTTTTTTTTTTGTTTTAACAATGAAGAATCGCAAGGAATCATTGTATTACATGGGTGGATTATCTGTCATTCCTAGCACGGTCCGTGAATGGGAAATTAAGTGACTTTTTCTATACATGTGTTCGCCTTGTTTATTTTCACCTGACATATGTGGCTGTAGACAGAAAGACGTACAGTCAGGCAGACACACATATTGACAGCCACATAGACAGACATATGTACATACACGTAGGTATAGACATACACATATATATATATATATATATACAGAAAAATATTCAGAGACTGACTATGGGAAATACAGACTTCCAAAAACAGAGACAGACATAGATAGATAGATAGATAGATAGATAGATAGATAGATAGATAGATAGATAGATAGATAGATAGATAGATAGATAGATAGATAGATAGATAGATAGATAGATAGATAGATAGATAGATAGATAGATAGATAGAACGAGCGAGCGAGCGAACAAACTTTATTTTCAAAGGGTTAAGAATTGGGCACGCAGGCCCGTCTGACATTCTGCCCTTCCTCTCTCTCTCATCATGTATACTATATCCTTTCATCCTCACATTTACTTTAAGCGTTATTAAGGCATTTATCATTATAAAAGTAATATTACATCAAACATTTGCAATAATAATCATAATTAAAGTATGTTTTAAAATAAAGAAGATAGATAGATAGACAGACAGACAGACAGACAGATAGAACGAACGAACGTACGAACTTTATTTTCAAAGGGTTAAGAATTGGGCACGCAGGCCCGTCTTACATTCTGCCCTTCTTCTCTCTGTCATCTTACATACCTTATCCATTCAATCGCACATGTATTTTGAACACTATTTAAGCATACAACATTATCAAGGTAAAATAATAACTTACATTTGTAACATCCAGTCATAATCAAATTTAAGTATGTAAAAAAAAAATAATAATAAATAAATAAATAAATAAATTTAAAAATAGATAGATAGATAGATAGATAGATAGATAGATAGATAGATAGATAGATAGACAGACAGACAGACAGACAGACAGACAGACAGACAGACAGACAGACAGACAGACAGACAGACAGATAGATAGATAGATAGATAGATAGATAGATAGATAGATAGATAGATAGATAGATAGATAGATAATCTCACAAAAAGGCCTGCCCTAATAAAAGACATTAACAACCCTTTACATTACAGCTTTAGAGCAACAAAGAAATGGCTGACGTCATTATAAAGAATATAAAATGTATTCTCTAAATCAACGCTTCCCAAACCTGTTAGCGTGGATCCCTTGAGATCTATTCATCTACTGACTGTAATCAAGGCCCCCGTCTTTTTTTCTTTTTTTTTTCCTCCACTCTTTAAAAATTGCTATCTTTGTAAGAAATTTGCTTTTATTTTTTTAAAGAAGACAAGGCTTGCATATTTATGGTCTGGCTATATAAAAAATGGCCATGTCATCAGAAGCGACACAGATGCCATCACAAGAACTGCTATGCTATGGACCCCAGAAGGACGGCGAAAGAGAGACAGATCAAAGACATCCTGGCGGAGAACAGCTGAGGCTGAGATGTAAAGCATGAACCAGAATTAGGGCGCGGCACGAAGGATGGCCACCGACCGAGCGAAATGGGGACAGTTTGTTGCTGCCCTGCAATACGCCACTAGGCGTGATGGCCACTGACTGCTTTGTCAAGGGCTAAGGAACCAAGAACAAGAAGTAAAATTACCCCGTGTAGTTCCATGGGGTCCCTGAAGAGAAAGAATAGCACTTGCAGATCTAAAGGCCTAGACCAGGGGTAATACAACTTTTTTGAGTACCGACCCCTAAATGAAATCCTTGATCCTTAATCGACCCCCGAGAAAAAAAAATTACAAGGCGACTAATAATAGGCTGTGCATTGGGGATGGCAACATCATCATGTTAAACAAAAACACGATCGCTGCAAGAGTATGTGACGGTGTGACGAAATAACCTAATTTGTTACACTTTCCTGTGTCATCCTGTAATTCATTCTGTGCTCTTCACTTTCTTTTTTCCCACCTCTGACAGTAGTTGTGATTTTCGATTCATCGTTTACAGTTTATTCCTTCAATTCGTGTCATGTCTGGGCTTCATCGACCATCATTACTGATCATTGTAATCATTGACTTTCATTTTAACCCATTTTGACTCCTGAATCTGTAGAGTGAAGGGTTGTTTACGAGTGCGTAACACATTTCCGACCAGACAGTGAATAGGAGCGCCCGGATTAATACTTTAACAAAGCGGAGATAGCTACAGTCAGTTGTCTTACCGCTAAATACATTTTCTGTCTAGGAGTGAACAAGAACCAAGGTTGTTGCATGAGAGTTGTGCGTTTTCATAGAAACGTGTCGGTAAATATCCACCTGGCGACATATTAAAGACATGCACGAAATGATGTAATCGTTTCCGGGCAGACTTGTTGTAGGCAATTGTGGTGAAGTGGGATGTTATAAATATTTATAGGGGACTTAGTGTACTGACTGAGATCAGCTGTGAAGGTATCTATATCTATTAAGAGTAGTGTATTATAGATAACCTTACTTGCTACCACATATCTATATATCTCAGTCAGAATTATTCTGGAATAGTGTGATGACTACGTTATGTGTCTAGGGTATGTGTATGATGAAGTGTAAGTCACAACAACAGACAGATAAACAATTTAATTTAATCCACTACTCTTGACAACACTGTGACACTCACATACATATAACACTCTATGAGAATATCTTAAGGAGTCACTGATAACTGTTCAAATAACAATATGTATTCATTTTTGTCATAAAGGTATATGTGTCCTGATTCAAATACAAAGGAACCAGGAATCACACTCAATTTTAATTACAGGTATATGTACAGACTTTATCAATATGAATAATGTAGTGACATATATTATTAAAAATATCCTATGTGTGTCAGTTGTGTAGTGGTAATATGAGGTAATACTGGTTTTGTTTTGTTCAAGCTCTGTTGGTATTTGTCATCATGACTTCAATAGTTTGTCTTTTGGGACTAGTATTGGAGATGTTCTCAGTTCCAGATATTAAGACAATTAAATTCCCCTCTGAATGTTATTTTTACAAAGTTATTTCAAGATGAGGGGACATAATGTTGAGCTCAGCTGGCCAAATCTGCTTATCTTGCGTGATGGCGGCAGGAAAGGACTCCTCTGCTCGAATTCTCCCCTGGGCTCTGGAGACACCTCACTGATAGCTAAAAAGACCAAGGAGTATGCTGTCCGACTCTGGATTCAGCAAAGCTCTGACCAGGTGCTGCTCAGTACCATCAAGACCACGGTCCCTGAAATCAAGAAGGATGTACCTTCTACTTCATAACTAACTTATACTCTCTTTTACACTGATCACAACACATCAGGGAGCCGCGCTAGCGTAGTGGTTACATCACCGCTCTGGCGACCGGGTGATTCAGGATCAAACCCGGGCGACGGCATTTGAGGATTTTTCGTCGACCGGGAATTGGACTGGATTAACTCGAGACCTGGCGAGGACATTTGAAGGAGTGTTGTCGACCAGGGATTGGCGGCTCCTGAGCCGACCCAGCTGCAATGGGTACCTCCGAAATCGGAGAGTATTTGCCTGAATGGCGAGGGACACCTGTCTCTGTACAAGTAAAAAGGGATACTCACGTAAAATCAATGTCAGGTTAGACATAGTAATAACCTGAGATTTCGCCTCGAGTATTAGCGGGCGTACGCAAAAAAAAAAAAAAAAAAAAAAAAAACACATCACAAACATTGAGTTCAGAGCGTTAGGCCAACTGTCAGCTTCATCTGAAATACTTTATACCAGTATTTACCTCCTTAATGGTTACCACGCCTCTGCACTTCCAGCATTATTTCTTTCTAATCAATCATCCAGGTGTCAGTGTACTATTTGGCCATTCCATGCCGTTTTACTTCCCTCCGACACCCTCTGTTCAGGCTGGAGCATTATAGGCTTTATCTCCTGTTTGCCACTGAACTACACATATATATATACAGGCATAAATCAACAATTTACATTCAATTTTCATTAAAAGATACTGAATGGTTCAAGCTTACCACAATTTCATGGAAATAAACACAGATACGTTGATTAGCAATGAATTCTGGCACAATTACTGGCACAAATTCCCATCTGCTTATGTTCCAGGCTTTTATTTGGCAAAATATGAGCTGGCTTCAACGCACTGATGCTTTATCAAGCTTATTTAAACAAGTGGTTTCGAACTAACGCTCCTAAGTGATTATATCAGCGAGTCTAGCCAATGAGGCCCCGTTTCGACAAGTGTTTGAAAAAATGTTACCTTTCTCCGTCTCCCCTAACAACGAAAGATAGTATTTATAGCCCGACCAATCGTGGTTAGTCTTTCATTTGTTGCGCTCCAATCAATTTGGAGTTTACATGGTAGGCTATTTCTGTAACGCAAGGTTTTTTCAAACACGTTATAAAAAAAATTTTATGAGCAGAAATGATTCCATGCTGTCAGGCATCCTCACTATTTTATTTTGGGTATAATTTATTAATTCCTGGACTATTTGCGTAACGTTTTACATATTCTTTGTCAGCAAGCCCTAAGGAACCCAAATATCCCAATTTAAAAGAGCTACGTGGCTGCGTTCAAAATATGTATTTTCTACCTCCTGTTTCGAAGATGTGCTGTCTGGGTACTGTTATGTTTTCAACCGTAAACCCATCTATTGTTATCTTTCCTAATAAGCGTTTTTTATGATTTATAAACCTAACTCTGGGATGGGTAATGTATTTTATCACTGTCCGTCTGAAAAAAAAATTAGTGCATGTAGTCTTACACGCGTGATGGCAGCATTTGTGTATCGCGCGAAGCGTGTTTAGTGTTCGGCTTTCTGCCTCTCCCTTCCCGCTATCCTTTTGTCCATCTGTCTTTCGTTTTGGTAACGCAGTATAATTAATGTTAGGATTAATTTAGGTCATTACGCAGGGCCTCTCAATGTTTTTTCCAAGAAATACAGCACACGTTTCATTGAAGAAGGCGGGTAATAATACAGTAAGCTTTACTATCAACGTGAAAGCGTTACAATTTGCAGACGAAGTAGAAAACAAGGGGATTTCGAGTACAGTTATTGTGACAGCACTGTTCTTTACCATTCTTCTTCCTTTATTTATTATATGTATTTATTAGGCTTTATATTTACTTGATAATTTATATATGTGGATTAGAATATTCCACGACACCTCCCCTCTTAAAACAGACATTATATGTCAGTCCTTTATTCTATATACACATAGAGAAATTTATTATTATTTCTGGGGTTTACGGTGATTCTCATCACACGGATGGCGGCTTAAAAAATCCGCTCCCAAATTGGTTTTTCCAGATATATACTCAATGCTAAAATTATATGGAGCCAGAAGCAAAGACCATCGGAGTAACCTAGAGTTCTCATGCTTAGCCTGTGCTAGAAACGATAAAGGTTTGTGATCTGTTTGCAACTTAAATGCCTTCCCATATAGATAAATATTGAATTTCTTTATTGCCCATATTACTGCAAGACATTCTTTTTCGCTAGTTGAGTAGTTGATTTCAGCTTTATTCAACTTTCTGCTAGCATATGCCACTGGGCTTAATTCCCCATCCAATGCATCTGATTTCTGTAGTAGAGTTGCACCTAACCCAATATTACTTGCATCCGTCCTTACTATGAATTCTTGACTTAAGTCAGGTAATTTCAAAATGGGTTTACTTGTGAGCTTTTCCTTCAATTCTTGGTAAGTCATTTCACATTGTGGTGTCCATGTAATGCGATCTGGATGTCCTTTACGTGTCAATTCAGTTAAAGGTGCACATATGGAATTAAAGTTTTTGATATACTTCTGGTAGAAACCACATAATGAGACAAAGGATCTCACGTCCTTCTTGGTTTGTGGTCTCGGGGCTTTCTGTAGTTTCTCTAAATTCTTTGGGTCAGGGGTCATGTTTCCCTGATAAACTGTGTGTCCCAAAAATTCCAATTCTTTACATCCAACGCAACATTTGGTTGGTCGGGCTGTTAAATTTGCCTCCCTAAGTCGATCAAACAGCATGTTCAGAGAGTCAATGTGTTCCTCAAATGTTTCTGTTGCTATAAGGATATCATCCATAAAATTTGTTATACAGGGATTATTCAGAGGATCCAATAATTTTCTCATCATTCTAGAGAAGACACTAGGCGCATTCTTCAATCCAAATGGCAATCTATTAAACTCATAGTGTCCTTCTGAGGTACTAAAAGCTAGGTATGGTCTAACCTCAGGCTTTACTGGAATCTGATAGTATCCTTTACTCAGATCCACTTTTGAGAAATATTTAGCTTTATTTAGTCTGGCAAACAGCTGATTTGTATCCGGCAATGGATCCACCTGTCCTTCTGTAATAGCATTCAGTCTCCTGTAATCTATACAGAGTCTATGTTCTCCAGAGGGCTTCCTTAAGAGTACAACACCGGAACTATACGAAGACTCACTGTGCGAAATAATTCCTTCCTTCAATAGATAGTCTATCTCTTCCTTCAAAGCTTTCTCCTTAGCAAACGGAATCGAATATGGTTTCATACAGACAGGTGTGGAGTCTATTAGTTTCATATCATATTCCAATAGGTTTGTATGCCCTGGTCGGTCTGTTAACACCTCTGCATGATTATTTAGAACCTGTTGCACTCTCTCTTTCTGAGTTTTCGTTAAATGTGTACTGATTTTCACCTGTGCTGCTGTCTCACAGGGGTGTAATGGATATTCAAATGATGAAAGTGGTTCCTTTTTCATCTCCATGGCGATGGACAAGGTCAACAAGTGTGTCTCTTCCTGATGTTCTCTTTCCAAATATTTCTTCAGGAGATTCACATGATAGATTTTTTCTTTCCCCTTCTTATCTATCTTATAATTTGTTCTAGACACCTTCTCTAAAACTGTATATGGACCCTGCCATCCAATTTGTAACTTATTCTGACTCCCAGGCAAAAGAAGCAGTACTTTCTCTCCCACAGCCAAATTTCTGTCTTTCGCCTTCCTGTTATAATAGGCAGCATGTTTCTTCCTGGCTTGTTTCAAATTTTCATTGGCAAGTTTCCAGCCAGTTTTTAACCGAGTGGTCAGCTCATTCACATATTGGTATGAAGATGTAATGTTTTCCTCTGCCTTTTCATCAGTCCACGTTCTTAACAAAGCTACATATGGACCTTTAATTGTGTGGACCTATTTGTCCATGCACCGGTATGGTCTCTTCCACTCGAAGCTTTATAGTGATGATTTTTCCTCCCAGAATTATCATTCACAAAACGACCGCTACCAATTTTTCTTTTGGGGCTTTCTCCCCACTTAAAATTCTTGATGAGAGATTTCCTCTCTACATCCTCTTCCTCCAGTTTGTTTAAGTCCGATTGAGGGATTTTCGGCTTATCCTGGGGTAAGACATCTTTTTGCACTCTCCGCATAGTGGCCATTGTAAAACAGTTAAGTGAAGCTTGTCCGTGAAAAGGGGCTTCCCATTCCATTTGGTCCACTTTATCACATCTATTTTTCTTTTTATTATCAGGCCTAATTTTGCCCCGTGGCGTGTCCAGGTCCTGATCCATGTTCCCACTTGTGGGTGTTCCCTCATGTGCTATGCTACACCTTTCTACAAAATTCTCAATGTCCCATCTTGCTTTGGGCCAATAATAATTGTGAGCCACCTTTTGAATAATGGTACCTATCTTCTCATGGTCCCCATCTGGTTTCACATGTAGGCTCCTTATTAATTCTGTCCCGTATCTTTTAGGAAGAACCAGCTGTCCGTGACCTTTGGATCTAGCTCCAGTCTTCCTATATATCAGTTTGTTCTTCATATAAAACTCTCCCTTGCCTGGAGGTGTATGAGATTTGGGCAACTTCTTGAAACATGGCTTGAGTGTTTTGTCCTCCGCCTGTGCCTTCCTCATCTCATCTGGGTGAGTATTTATGGGATTATCCTCCTCCTTCTTTGACTGTGATCTGGTCTGCACTGTTGCCAATATCACAGGTCTCTTGGGATTCCCCAAGAAGACATATCTACACCCCAATATTAGAGGGTAGATTGGCTCATTTATCACTGCTGCTTTTATGATTCCTTCCACATATCGCGTTTTCACTTTTATTCGGGCGACGGGAAGTGTCATGGTAGCTACATCCTTGGTTGCAGTTTGAATCTCCACTGTTTCTGTGGTGTATTGATCGGCCTGCACCAGGTGAGAACTCACAACGGAATCGTAATCTAAACCGGTACCATATAAACATCTTATAGTGACACCATTACAGATGACATCTTCACACACTGGGGGGTGGTATGGTTCCTGTAATTCTTCAGGTTTGCCCTTCTTTTCCTTTTTCCCCGATGTCATAGCAGCAAAATGAGGAGGTTTCCTTCTACAATGGTCAGTGTCATGATTGTTCATCTTACAATTTTTACACCACCTTTTTCCTTGGTTGAAAGATTTTCTTTCATCATATTTCCTTTCATCGAATTGTGGGAATTTATTTTTATTTTCATACCGTGGCCTATCAAATTGGTGCTTACCTTTATTTTGATCCTTAGGATCAAATTTATTAAAGTTCTGTGGTGCCCTAAAGTTATCCACTTGTTTCTTTTTATTACCTGTTACCTCTGCTTGAGCTGCTTGATACCTTTCAGCAACATTTAGCAACTCACCCAGCCTCTCTGCACCTTGTTCCATGAGAAACTTTCTCAGGTCTGGAGCCATGGACTCTCTTAATTGCTCTATAAGGACCATTTCCTTAAGATCTTGGGTTTTCCCCAGAGAAGTCCATTTCTCCAAGTATGTCTCTATTCGTGCAGAGAACTGGTGATAGGTTTCACCTGACAGTAGTTTAGCATTCCTAAATTTTTTCCTATAAAATTCTGCATTCTTTTCATACCTTAACAAAAGAGCCTGCTTTAGCATGTCATAATTTTCCTGATCACCTCTGCTCATTTTTGCAAAAACTTCATAAGCTGCCCCACGAAGTCCCTGAGATAACTTTAAGCTCCACCTTTCTCTCTCTAACCCATACGTGGTAGCTAATAGCTCATACCTATTTAGGTAGCTCTCTATATCATCGTCTTTCTCAACAAAATGATCTAAATGAAAATTCATAGCTGAGGTTGAGGCTCCTTGAGTAACAGTAGCATCAGAGGCAAAGGGACTGGCACCATTTTCAGGAGCATGGCCTTGAAACTCAAACTCCCTTAGTCGTAACTCATGTTCCCTTTGTAATCTTTTATCTTCTGCTTCCCTTTCTGCAGCTAATTTCCTCTCTTCCCTTTCTGCAGCTAATTTCTTGTCTTCTCTTTCTGCAGTCAATCTTCTTTCTTCTGCTTCCAATTTCTTAGCCTCAGCCTCAATCTGCAACCTCTTAGTCTCAGCCTCTAACTTTCTTTCGGCCTCTTTTTCTAATCTTCTTTCTTCGCGTTCAATAAATTTGTCACATTCCGTAGTGACATAGGCAACCATAACTTGCCCATCTAATCCTAACTCTTTTGCAGTCTGTACAGCAGCAGATCGAAACTTGGCCAGGTCCGCCATTGTCTATCAGGTAAATTTCTACAATGTCTAACCAACAATTTAATCTCTAAATATATCTAATGGACAACACAGGCACCGTGAGCTCAACCTTATTTAATTCCACCCAAGGATACCTTTTAATTCTTATATTCCCTGAAGTGAATTACCCCCAATATTTTTAATAGGGAAAGATTCAAAATCCCAAGAGCGAGACCCCAATATATGTGGTGAAGTGGGATGTTATAAATATTTATAGGGGACTTAGTGTACTGACTGAGATCAGCTGTGAAGGTATCTATATCTATTAAGAGTAGTGTATTATAGATAACCTTACTTGCTACCACATATCTATATATCTCAGTCAGAATTATTCTGGAATAGTGTGATGACTACGTTATGTGTCTAGGGTATGTGTATGATGAAGTGTAAGTCACAACAACAGACAGATAAACAATTTAATTTAATCCACTACTCTTGACAACACTGTGACACTCACATACATATAACACTCTATGAGAATATCTTAAGGAGTCACTGATAACTTTTCAAATAACAATATGTATTCATTTTTGTCATAAAGGTATATGTGTCCTGATTCAAATACAAAGGAACCAGGAATCACAATCAATTTTAATTACAAGTATATGTACAGACTTTATCAATATGAATATTGTAGTGACATATATTATTAAAAATATCCTATGTGTGTCAGTTGTGTAGTGGTAATATGAGGTAATACTGGTTTTGTTTTGTTCAAGCTCTGTTGGTATTTGTCATCATGACTTCAATAGTTTGTCTTTTGGGACTAGTATTGGAGATGTTCTCAGTTCCTGATATTAAGACAATTAAATTCCCCTCTGAATGTTATTTTTACAAAGTCATTTCAAGATGAGGGGACATAATGTTGAGCTCAGCTGGCCAAATCAGCTTATCTTGCGTGATGGCGGCAGGAAAGGACTCCTCTGCTCGAATTCTCCCCTGGGCTCTGGAGACACCTCACTGATAGCTAAAAAGACCAAGGAGTATGCTGTCCGACTCTGGATTCAGCAAAGCTCTGACCAGGTGCTGCTCAGTACCATCAAGACCACGGTCCCTGAAATCAAGAAGGATGTACCTTCTACTTCATAACTAACTTATACTCTCTTTTACACTGATCACAACACATCACAAACATTGAGTTCAGAGCGTTAGGCCAACTGTCAGCTTCATCTGAAATACTTTATACCAGTATTTACCTCCTTAATGGTTACCACGCCTCTGCACTTCCAGCATTATTTCTTTCTAATCAATCATCCAGGTGTCAGTGTACTATTTGGCCATTCCATGCCGTTTTACTTCCCTCCGACACCCTCTGTTCAGGCTGGAGCATTATAGGCTTTATCTCCTGTTTGCCACTGAACTACACATATATATACAGGCATAAATCAACAATTTACATTCAATTTTCATTAAAAGATACTGAATGGTTCAAGCTTACCACAATTTCATGGAAATAAACACAGATACGTTGATTAGCAATGAATTCTGGCACAATTACTGGCACAAATTCCCATCTGCTTATGTTCCAGGCTTTTATTTGGCAAAATATGAGCTGGCTTCAACGCACTGATGCTTTATCAAGCTTATTTAAACAAGTGGTTTCGAACTAACGCTCCTAAGTGATTATATCAGCGAGTCTAGCCAATGAGGCCCCGTTTCGACAAGTGTTTGAAAAAATGTTACCTTTCCCCGTCTCCCCTAACAACGAAAGATAGTATTTATAGCCCGACCAATCGTGGTTAGTCTTTCATTTGTTGCGCTCCAATCAATTTGGAGTTTACATGGTAGGCTATTTCTGTAACGCAAGGTTTTTTCAAACACGTTATAAAAAAAATTTTATGAGCAGAAATGATTTCATGCTGTCAGGCATCCTCACTATTTTATTTTGGGTATAATTTATTAATTCCTGGACTATTTGCGTAACGTTTTACATATTCTTTGTCAGCAAGCCCTAAGGAACCCAAATATCCCAATTTAAAAGAGCTACGTGGCTGCGTTCAAAATATGTATTTTCTACCTCCTGTTTCGAAGATGTGCTGTCTGGGTACTGTTATGTTTTCAACCGTAAACCCATCTATTGTTATCTTTCCTAATAAGCGTTTTTTATGATTTATAAACCTAACTCTGGGATGGGTAATGTATTTTATCACTGTCCGTCTGAAAAAAAAAATTAGTGCATGTAGTCTTACACGCGTGATGGCAGCATTTGTGTATCGCGCGAAGCGTGTTTAGTGTTCGGCTTTCTGCCTCTCCCTTCCCGCTATCCTTTTGTCCATCTGTCTTTCGTTTTGGTAACGCAGTATAATTAATGTTAGGATTAATTTAGGTCATTACGCAGGGCCTCTCAATGTTTTTTCCAAGAAATACAGCACACGTTTCATTGAAGAAGGCGGGTAATAATACAGTAAGCTTTACTATCAACGTGAAAGCGTTACAATTTGCAGACGAAGTAGAAAACAAGGGTATTTCGAGTACAGTTATTGTGACAGCACTGTTCTTTACCATTCTTCTTCCTTTATTTATTATATGTATTTATTAGGCTTTATATTTACTTGATAATTTATATATGTGGATTAGAATATTCCACGACAGCAATAGTTACGATAAAGAAGATATTGTCAGTGTTAGATCTATGTCGTGGTGGGTTGTAAACTTTGATAAATTAAAAAAAAAATTCAATATCAGAGTGTTTCCTATACTGCAGGTTGGGCTAGATTTTACTGTCCCAAGTTCCATAGCCCACTGCGGTTGTTCCACAGCCAGCACGATACTCTCTGGATATGCCTCTCGTCCAGGTAGGTCTACCGCCATCTCCCAGTCATTTGCACAGTCAAGAAAAGATGGTAAACTGCTACCTGATTTTCTATTATAAAGTAATACCCCAGACCACGTGTAAAAGGCATCTTAAACAAAATGCCCTAACTATATTTCTGAGCCAGAAGTCAGTATTTGCAAAAGAGATTTTGGGGTAAGTTGTACATTTTATAATTCTATATTTTGCATTATTAACAAGTGAAAATTGCTAGGGGATGTCCAAGTCATACTAGGCAGGCAACCTTAGCATATAGAATGATGATTTTATGAACCACGACTGCAAGAGCTGGTGAATGCTTTATGCGGGTTTCTCATAGGGAACCAAAGGCAGAAGTAGTCCCAAGTTCCATATGAAGCAGGGAGTGGATGATGACATAAATGATATACCATACTTATTATATTAACATTTTTAACCAGTGCATATGTAAATGTAAACACGTTCCATATAAATGCAATGGGTGTTTTCCGCTCACTGGGATTAATGTTAATGATTAGAGAGGGTAAATTTCTGAGGCAAATTGGATGGTGGAATGAAAAGGGGGGACACCTGCTTTTGTGTCAGGAAACCCAATACTCAGGAGGGTATTTGTGTCTCTCTTATTTTATAATACAAGTCGGTGGTACCAATTGGTGGTGCTACCTGTTGAACAAGATAGCCATTTGTAACCGAGTGGTTTCAGTATGAATGTTATTACTGGCCATAAATGTACTCGCATTCGCTAGCACAAACACGAGTCAATATAACATAATTTCCCGGGCATTGCATCAATACCTAATACGGCCTGTCCTAATCCTGGACTTATAATAGCTTAATAGCTTCATACATCTCCACACTGCAGTTAATATATAATATGGCCTGTCCTAATCCTGGACAGATAATAGCTTAATAGCTTCATACATCTCCACACTGCAGTTAATATACAATATGGCCTGTCCTAATCCTGGACTTATAATAGCTTAACAGCTTCACAAATCTTCATACTGCAGTTAAACATAATATGGCCTGTCCTAATCCTGGACTAATAATAGCTTAATAGCTTCATACATCTCCACACTGCAGTTAATATATAATATGGCCTGTCCTAATCCTGGACTTATAATAGCTTAACAGCTTCACAAATCTTCATACTGCAGTTAAACATAATATGGCCTGTCCTAATCCTGGACTTATAATAGCTTAACAGCTTCACAAATCTTCATACTGCAGTTAAACATAATATGGCCTGTCCTAATCCTGGACTGATAATAGCTTAATAGCTTCATACATCTCCACACTGCAGTTAATATATAATATGGCCTGCAAAAGTACCTTAATACACAGCGAAGCCTGCATCACCTGGCAGCTTCATTAATCTTCACAATATGGCCTACAAAAGTACTTCAATACATAGCAAAGCCTGCATCACACGGCAGCTATAATAAGGTTCATATGGCCTAAACAAATCTTCACTGCAGTGTATCACATAGGCTGTACACACAGCGAAATATATAAGTCGACATTTTCTCAAATCCTACGTAGGCATACATTATCCAAAAACACTGGGACTCGACCTACACGGTCCACGCCCAAAACACAACTCTCCAAATCACACACTAGTCCCGCCAAAAAACCCGTCACGAGATTCGGTTGTCTTGAACACCGTTCTCGATAACACATGCAGACTAGCGAGCTATTCACATGACTCAAAACAGTACAGAATAAATACATTAAACAGCGTTCACACGCTTATCTGTACTCTGTCACCCGAAAAATAGGAAAAGATAATTCTATCCTAAAGTCAAACAAGTATCCGCTTAATCAAGCGTTGCAACTCGAAATTTATTTTGTCTAAAAACCCATTCTAAAGATTACTTCCCCTTCCATAAGTTCCACCTGCAACAGTTACCACCCGCTCCGGGAAAAAAAATGATTCTATCATTTTTTTTGAAAAAATTAACTCCCAAAAACGAAAAATTTAGAAGACAATTAAGCTCTAACATATGCCTACAAAAATATCTTATTTTAAATCAAAATTAGATATTTACAAGAAATATCAGCATTAAAGTGTAAAGTAGCAATGAAAGCATACAGCATAACCAGCTAAGTATAAAAAGTAATTAGCTAAATATACAAATATGATCAGTTCCAAAATTAAGTTACGTATATTTAGTACAAACCAAACCGAAAACAACCAATCGAAAGAGAAAACACAAGATCAATCAAAAGAAGAATGATCTGTAAAAAAAAAAGAAAGTAAGATCTCAACAATACCATATACTCACAATTAAGTTGGACAATTACATGTAAAATAAATACAACTATCATAAGTAGATATGTTATATCAAGTCATATAACCACTCCAACAATACAAAGAATAGAGGTATAAGTGTTGAAAGAAGACAAAGTATACAAATAGAATCAAGTAAAACGAAGATGAGGTACGAAATTATAAACAAGATATGAAATCCATACCGAAAAGACAACAGAAAAGGAGGAATGAAATGAAGAATAGTTACCAAAGACAGATAGAAAGCAAAGGTACGAACACAAAATATCAAAGTATATCTATACTAATACCACCAAATATAATTTATAACTAAACAAAACCTAATAAGTAATTTAACTAAGTTATAAGAGTTATACAAAACTAACATAAATAAATTATAGGCATCGAACAAACAAGTAATAGCATTACTATAACTAATACGACCAACGCACAATCAAGCGCTAAAAATAAAAAATACATCATAATAAAAAACAACTTTTTACAAGAACTAATCAAACTACATATCAATGATATCACGAAGTCAAATGCTGGGCACACCCAACAAAAAATTACAATGCCAAAAAAAAAATCATTTTTTTCAACAGTACCGTACAAACATATTTTTTTTCTCGATAAGTTACATAAAAACAGTATTTAATTTTTAAGTAATTCAAGACCACTAAAACCTAATAATGAAATCAATATTTTAACAAAATGAGTGAAATATAAAACAAAAATCCTATCTCGAAGAAACCTTTAAATCAACACATGTAAATTTAATTTATCCTTTAAGTTCTTTCTGCTGACAATTACGTTCAGCTCCGTAAAATGCTATTTAGCTATAACTCTATCTCTTACTCAAATCGATAAGATATACATTATAAATAAATCTACACTTTGTTGCTAATATGAAATATAAAAAAAAGGTTCTATAAAAATATCTACAAAAAATAAGTTTTTTTTAAAAAATAATCTGCTAGGAAAATAATCTGCATACCTGACTGGCAAGAAATCAAGTTTTGGAAAAATCGAAGTTTCACAAAAAGTTAACAAATCCAAATACAAGATCATGTATGATACATGCAAGCTATTTTCAAAATTACATTTCACAACATACCAGATAATACACATCTTCTCTGTATGTTCTATATATTAATTAATCATGACATCAAAACATGAGAAAAATATAAATTAAGTGAATAACGAACACTCAGGACTATCTAAAAGTAACCACTACATCAACACAATAAATGAGTTTGTGCAATCTCATCATGTACAAAACTATCCTAAACAACACAGTTGCAAAAATTCTAAGTTGAACAGAGTAGTATAAAGGATAATAATTACATACTACACATTATCAACACAATAATATATAAATAGCATAAAAATGTATTAATACATCATCAAAATACAGACATATAAATAACAATAAAAAATTATGGCAATCAAATGATGCATAGAAATAATCATTACAACAAAATTATATGTTATCTCAAAACAACAACATGTCATGTACTAATATAGAATACAAAAAATTATCATCTTCACATTAAAAAAAAATAAATCAGACGCGAAGTCTCCCACTCTCTTGTAAACATGCTTGACCTTCAGAAAGTAACCATCAGTTGCTATTTAGACGCTGACAGGTTTCGGTTGACTACTCGAGCGGAAAGTTGACTCACATTTCTGACCGTCAATATGTCACAGAAGCCTTGACCCTTATCGCAACGTAGCTTCTGTCAACAAATACAAATGAAAATTTCCATTTTACTCAATAGTGAAATTTAATGAAAAAAAACGTAGAAATCACGTTTACAATTACCCAGTACCGGCTTGTGTAAAAACCCGGTCTCTTCACGATGTCACTAGCTCTCTCTATCACATGTAGATATCATAGAATTCTTGGGGACAACATGACCGACCTTGAATGTCGCCGCTGCCTTACGCTGAAACAAAGTGTTATATTCACAACAACAACCAGAGCAGGCAATAGTATTCAAGCATCCACTGTTATTTTTACTCTGTTTACTTTGATTATAAATGACTCTGGGCTCATGTTGAACAAAATTAGCACAATTGCGCTTATTATTTGTTCTATGATCACAATACTTATTATTACCGTTGTCTTGTTTACAAAAAATGACTTTAGTCTTTTGTTTAGGAACATTACTCTGGTGATGTAAAGCAACATTTGAAAAGCTATTATCTCTATCATACTTTCCAACATTCTTACAATCAAAACTTTGAGATTTGTTAAATTGTCTACAGTATCTACGAGAGGGAAAATTATTATTTTCTGATCTCCCTTGGTACTGTTTACTCTTGGGGTTATCTCTCTTTCTAGAACTGTTTTTCTTTTCCCTTATGGGAATATATTTACCAATAGTTTCAAACTGACTGTGCTGAGTTTGACAACTGCCAGAAACAATAGTATCTCTATTGTTCCGCATATGGGTTTCATCTTTGGAACAAGTAGTAATAGTCTCAACACCCGCTATTAATTTCTGAGTATTTCCAGTAGTAGAGAAATATTTGTTCTTATGAATCTTGACCTGAAATTTATCACCTATCTTTTCCTGACCAACAGAACTGGCTGTTACACAAGAATCTTTGTTGGTCTGACGCCAAGAATTATTACTGGAACTACCAGTAATATTAGAACTTTTAAAGATCTATCTTTACCATGAATGAAATCTCTCTGAGCAAAAAGTGTATGGGGTTGACTTTTCGCAACTTTCTGTCTATCATTGTGAACATTGACAGAAGAGCACCTTTTGTTTTTCAAAACCATATCTAGTAAGCCAAATATTCTTTCCCTTGCTTCCGCAATTTCATTATCTTTAAGTGAAATCGTTTCACTTAACCTTTTATTTAACTCCTTAACAGCCAAAACTTTGTCGCTTTCTTCTGCTAGTAAATTTTCAATTTTAGCGACCTTCTCTTTCTCAGCCGTCAACTCCACTAATGTCTCTTTCTCTAACTGTTCTTTATTTGCTCTCAACTGAGTCAACTCTAGTTGTAGTGACTGAATCTTAATATAATCATTCCTATTATTAAGCTCATCAATCTTTTCTGGAATCATCTCATTCTTTTCTTCCTGCTGGAGACCAAGATTCGCAATATCATCCATTAAATCAAGAAGTGACTCTGTATAATCTCTATCACGTTTATCGGTCTCAACTTTCAAATTCTCATAAATCTGTTTATTTTGTTGGACCTCCTGTGTAATATTTTCTACCTCAATTTGCTTATCTTTCATCTGGACTTCCAATTGCTTTATCTTCAACAATGCTAAATCCAAACTTGCCTGCACACTAGCAAGTTCTGAGTTTGACTTTTGCAATTCACCCGTAAGTCTAGACACTGTTTCATGTACTTTACTCACTTCAGCGGTACTCTCTAAGAAGTTTTCCCTTTCCTGTAGGGCACTCCGTTTGTTCCTTCTTATTTGCTCCTCATCTTCTAACTCCTTCTTTTGACCATCAGAAATGCCGTATTGAATCATCTTGTGTATTCCCCTCCTTATGTGATCGTGTTTAACATTAATATAGTTGTACAGAAATCCGCGAAATTCCCAAAGTAGCAAATCCGCTAACTCTTTAGCCATCATTAAATGAGGATGAGACTGAAAATTCTCCTCAGCAAAATATTTTAGCGCTCTTGACGCATTGACCAAAAATCTGTCTATCACATGTTCCTCAAGCTGTGGGCCTTTTAATTGTTGATAATCTCTACCTTCTTCCCACAAATAAGCCAATATAGGCCTCATATCCTCAGGATCTATCTCATCATCATCCATAGTGATTCACTTACTTAATCCAATATATCTAGTAATCACTTATAGTTATGACAAATTACTGTCCCAAAAGGTTGGACAATTAACTTTCCAGCTCACAAAGCCAACTATTTGTCAAGAAATGAGCTTATTCCTCAATTCTGTATCACCAGTTCCTTTTTATAGCACCTTTATCAAGTCACATCATTATCAGGAAAATCGACATATGTCAACAGCCATTAACACCTATGCATCAAATCTTAATCATATGTCAAATTAGACATAAACAACAATAATAACAAAATGAGCAATTAGGGAGGCCCAGCGACATATATGAAGTGACACAATTTACACAAGACACAATCACTTATCTGTCAATGATCCCGCTTCTTTTCCGCCACGACACTGGATATCACATAGACTGCTAAAACCTCCACTGCGGGAAAGCACTGCAACTTGATTCGTTTCTCTTCAGGTAATTTCGTCAATATGATATGTGCTTAACAATGCACAAGTTGACAGGAACCATAATACAGCACACACTGCAACTCTTGACTCTTCTGTAGTCTGAAATGCACACGGCAACTCCGTGTATCATAACATCTTGAACTTGTGATGGTGACAACTGGCACAGGTAACCCGAATATTGCAGAAATCTGTCACAACCCGTACAAAGGCTGGTACAAATACTGTCCAAGTCTAATTGAACTTCCTTGACCACTGCAGACGTTGTTGTCGTCTATAGGCATGAAATAGGACGTCAATTGCTACTGGTGTAAAGTTGCCTTCTACCACGAATAAAGCGTGCGTCGTTTCTCAAATGCGCCACCCAGGCAGATAATAACTAGGTCACAGTTCTGAAGTACAGGAGATTCAAGCCACGCCTACATAAGGTCAATTATAACAAAGTCAAGTGTTCTACACTCTTGTCACGTGCAAGTCATATGTATTATTTTCAACTTGTAGTGACTGATCCTCTAGATATGTTATGGTCTGGTGGACAAAATTTGATTCACTTTATCCTCTTGCTTCAAGTACATATCACTGTAGAGGTAACAATTTCTTAATCGTATACGCCACTCAGGCACATCTTAAATGATATCCAATGATACGAAAACTACACCACTTAGGCTATCGACGCGAATAGTCGTAGATGTCAGATCCTGTTGACTGTAAACCACCAACTGATACAAAAGTGGTTTCAGTCTGAAATGTTATTACTGGCCATAAATGTACTCGCATTCGCTAGCACAAACACGAGTCAATATAACATAATTTCCCGGGCATTGCATCAATACCTAATACGGCCTGTCCTAATCCTGGACTTATAATAGCTTAATAGCTTCATACATCTCCACACTGCAGTTAATATATAATATGGCCTGTCCTAATCCTGGACTGATAATAGCTTAATAGCTTCATACATCTCCACACTGCAGTTAATATACAATATGGCCTGTCCTAATCCTGGACTTATAATAGCTTAACAGCTTCACAAATCTTCATACTGCAGTTAAACATAATATGGCCTGTCCTAATCCTGGACTAATAATAGCTTAATAGCTTCATACATCTCCACACTGCAGTTAATATATAATATGGCCTGTCCTAATCCTGGACTTATAATAGCTTAACAGCTTCACAAATCTTCATACTGCAGTTAAACATAATATGGCCTGTCCTAATCCTGGACTTATAACACTAGTCAACAACCAAAATGTACCAGAAATGAAAATAGCTGATCTTAACTAATTTTGGTGTGCTGAAAACGAAAATGACATTAAAAAATGTTGATTGGCTCTAGTTTTCAAGATATATGCTACTAGTTTATTTAATTAAGGTAAATATATATATATATGACGCAACTGTTGTGGGCGATTGCATAATTTTTTCTAATGACCAATAAAAATGTTACTAGAAGTTGATGATGCAATCCTACCTATGATTACATCACCTTTGTGTATAAATACCTTATCTCTGATAAATTTTGCCATTAGTTAGTGCATTTGTCCTTATCAAAAGTATCGTAGTTAGAAATGCCAGAAGGCGTACAGTTTGTATTTTGGCTGCAGAATAGGAGATCAAGATAAGAGCTGGGTGCCACACATATGCTGCAATACATGTGCAGCACATCTTAAACTGTGGTTGACTGGCAAAAGGCAAGCTATGCCTTTTGCAGTCCCAATGATTTGGAGAGAGCCCACTGATCATCTCAACAACTGTTACTTTTGCATGGTCCCTCCAATTGGGAAAGGCATATCAAAGAAGAAAAAATGGACTGGAATATCCAAACATCCCCTCTGCAATACTTCCGGTACCACATGGCGATGACCTACCAGTTCCCAAAGTGCCAGAATCCTTTTCAGCTGCTTCCACTGATGAAGAGGACATTGGTGGTCCTGAACCATCAACCTCAAGTGACACAGATTTTGAGCAAACTACATCCACTAACCCAAGGTGAACTGAATGATCTTGTAAGAGATCTGAATTTACCGAAGAACAAGGCGGAGCTTTTGGGTTCCAGATTGCAACAGTGGAATCTCCTGGCAGAAGATGTTACAATTTCTGTATATAGGAACCGCCAGAAGCCGCTTATTACATTCTTTTTCAAAGAGGGTGACCTTTCTGCGTGCCACAACATTTCTGGTTTAATGGCAGCCCTCAACATCAATTACATACCGGAAGAGTGGAGGCTTTTCATTGATTCATCCAAGACAAGTCTTAAAGCTGTTTTGTTGAATAATGGTAATGTGTTACCGTCAATTCCAGTTGGTCACGCAGTTCATATGAAAGAAACTTATGAAAACATTAAGCAGCTTTTGAAGTGTATAAACTACGATCATCATCATTGGTCACTTTGCGGTGACTTAAAAGTGGTCGCTCTTTTGCTTGGACTACAGGGTGGATACACCAAGTACTGTTGCTTTCTCTGTGAGTGGGATAGCGGTGCACGAAGTGACCATTACATCAGAAGACATTGGCCAATCAGGCAGTCATTGCAGCCTGCAGTAAGAACGTTGAGAACCCAGCAGTTGTCGACACCAGCAAGATTTTGTTGCCACCCTTGCACATTAAGCTGGGTCTCATGAAAAACTTTGTCAAGGCAATGGAGAAAACAGATGAGGCTTTCAAATACCTCATCAGAAAATTTCCAAGACTGAGTGAAGCTAAAATAAGAGAGGGAGTATTTGTTGGTCCGCAAATTCGAAAACTTCTTCATGATGACGAGTTTCTTTGCGTGTTGCATGGCAAGGAAAAAGCAGCATGGCTAGCATTTAAGTCAGTGGTGGACAATTTTCTTGGAAACAACAGATCTGATAATTACAATGAAATTGTAGAAAATCTCCTTCAGAAGTATAAGAGTCTTGGCTGCAACATGTCTTTGAAAATTCATTTTCTGGATTCTCATCTGGATTTCTTTACGTCAAACTGTGGAGCGGTCAGTGATGAGCATGGTGAACGATTTCACCAGGACATTGCTGCTATGGAGACAAGGTATCAAGGCAATTGGAGCCCTTCAATGCTTGTTGATTACTGTTGGACTGTGACAAGAGACACCTCATCGATTGACTACAAGAAGCAAGCAAAGAGAGCTCGAACAGCGACTGAATAATGACGGAATGGGTTCAAATGTGCCTTTTTAAAGCATGATATGTGAACTTTAAATAATGTTTTTATTTTTTCTATCATTTTATGTTAAAATATCAATTAATTGAGTATGTAACCACAATTTTTATAATGCTAAAGTAGAAAGACTAGCTGTTTAGCCCAGAGAAGTAAACAAGCATACATTATTTGTATTACTGTAATGTAAATTCATCATTAAAAAAAAAACCAGAGCCAATTGGTGAATTTCATTATGATATTTGAAATCAGCATGTCAAAATCAATAAGAAATGGTACATTTAATTTCTGGTACAAAAAACTTTTGAAAATTTGTTGACTAGTGTAATAGCTTAACAGCTTCACAAATCTTCATACTGCAGTTAAACATAATATGGCCTGTCCTAATCCTGGACTGATAATAGCTTAATAGCTTCATACATCTCCACACTGCAGTTAATATATAATATGGCCTGCAAAAGTACCTTAATACACAGCGAAGCCTGCATCACCTGGCAGCTTCATTAATCTTCACAATATGGCCTACAAAAGTACTTCAATACATAGCAAAGCCTGCATCACACGGCAGCTATAATAAGGTTCATATGGCCTAAACAAATCTTCACTGCAGTGTATCACATAGGCTGTACACACAGCGAAATATATAAGTCGACATTTTCTCAAATCCTACGTAGGCATACATTATCCAAAAACACTGGGACTCGACCTACACGGTCCACGCCCAAAACACAACTCTCCAAATCACACACTAGTCCCGCCAAAAAACCCGTCACGAGATTCGGTTGTCTTGAACACCGTTCTCGATAACACATGCAGACTAGCGAGCTATTCACATGACTCAAAACAGTACAGAATAAATACATTAAACAGCGTTCACACGCTTATCTGTACTCTGTCACCCGAAAAATAGGAAAAGATAATTCTATCCTAAAGTCAAACAAGTATCCGCTTAATCAAGCGTTGCAACTCGAAATTTATTTTGTCTAAAAACCCATTCTAAAGATTACTTCCCCTTCCATAAGTTCCACCTGCAACACCATTATTTTGGCTTTCAGTCAAAACTGGTCATCTACAGCACACGGGTCTTAAAAAACGTGGAACCATCTTTGCAATTACTCCACGATACTACGAGGGACGTGTTGCAGCCAGAAGACTTGACCAGTGACGAGAGTGAACCAGTCCATTACCTGCAAAGAACAAACATCGGCTGGAGCAGAAACCAACCGACATTTTACTATCCGCTAAGTACACATTCAAAGCTGCCAACTGAACACTCTCAGACGTCCACTTGAATGTTTTCAATGAAAGCCGTAGTCAGTTTGAGGCTATTTGGATCTCTGTAGAGCTTTTCCACGAATGGTGCTGGTGTCGGCCATATGCGCTTTCTCTGTTCCGCATATACTGGGCAACTTTGAAGCAGATGTTCAGCAGTCATTTTATCAGTGCCACAGTTACACTGATTGGTAGGTCCTATCTTTAACTTGAAGTTCCTATCTGTAGTTCATATCTTTAACTTGTACTTCCTATCGGTAGTTCCTATCTTTAACTTGTAGTTCCTATCGGTAGTTCCTATCTTTAATTATCATCTTAAGAGTTATGACTTCCGTTAAGTTAACTGGCAACAGAATTGAAAGAGATTTTAAAAAAAATTAAGGTTATGCAAAGATCTTGACCGGAAGAAGACACCGGGCAGGAGGACTGCGCATGATTTTGTTGGAGGTCTATGTTCCCTGAGGAACTGGTAACAAATTAAGGGATGAATTAATTCATATAACTGTCCACAACCGATAAGCAGCATGTTGGCATCACTGGAAATTCATCACACTTAATATTCATTTTTTAAAATATTTTCCGATAGGTTTTACTTCAGCGGTCGGAGTGGCTAAGAAGTATGGCGTCCGCCGCTAATTCTTAAGGTATCGAGTTCGCTCCCAGTACTTGGAATATAATTGATGGAAATGTTTTTCGGAACCAGTGGTTCATAATGATGTCATACTCTCCCCTGATCTACTGCGTAGTGAGATCAGATGTCTAACCTTCTCGAACTCTCCCCTGATCTACTGCGTAGTGAGATCAGATGTCTAACCTTCTCGAACTCTCCCCTGATCTACTGCGTAGAGAGATCTGATGTCTAACTTCTCGAACTCTCCCCTGATCTACTGCGTAGTGAGATCAGATGTCTAACCTTCTCGAACTCTCCCCTGATCTACTGCGTAGTGAGATCAGATGTCTAACCTTCTCGAACTCTCCCCTGATCTACTGCGTAGTGAGATCAGATGCCTAACCTTCTCGAACTCTCCCCTGATATACTGCGTAGTGAGATCAGATGTCTAACCTTCTCGAATAATGGCGATAAAGTAGGAGGTCCAGTGTACAAGTTGCGCACGTTAAAGTCTGCTTCATTGTTTGCTTTAGAGTTGCATTTGGAGTTGCATTTACTGATACCGATTGTAAAAAGATGAAGTTCTCTTCTACGTCCACAGATAAGAGTAGATGATGAAGCATTATGGCAAAAACATTTCTCCGTGCCTCGTTAAATATGCATGGGGGTATTGTAAACGAAGTGTTTCCAAGTTCCCAAACGACCATTGACAAAGAATGCTATGCATTCTGTTTCGTAGTATACGCTCTGTACTTCATCAATAATTGTCTTTTGATCATCGTTAACTTTTGCACTATGAAATTCACCTTTTGACTGATCTTCCAAATTATGGATGTAATGTTCATACAGTAATGGATTAGACAACCTGTATGCTGGAAAACCTAGGTTTTTTAAGCTCATTTTAATACATTTTAAAACATTCGTCAATATGATAGCGTGAATTAAAGTAAGCTATTTGTTAGTTCCAAGAGTTTCTTTTTTTTTTTAAATTCCCGAAGTCATCATCAAGCGGAGTACGTTACATTGTTTCGTTAAGCCTGGGGTCCAGTGCATCCGAGTTCAGCAGGAATTTATGTAGGATCGACTTCCCTAGCCCTTGACTGCACCGAACCTGCCTACAAACCAGCAGGTGGTTTGAAATCATAGTTTTCCTTCTCCTAGTTGAACTACCCTTCACGGCTTACAAGCTCCATCTACACGGAACGTTGTGGTTTTTAGAGCGCCAGAGACTCGCTCCTCGCCCTTCTGCTGTCTGTTTAAACGGGTCACGCCACGAGAAGGACAGAAGTGGCTATCTTCAGACTCTGGAAAGGCTATAACAGATTGAGATACCATCTCTTCGACAAGCTAAAGATAAGAACTACCGATAAGTGTAGATTTGGTACCAATGAAATTAATGTCTGCTGCATTTTTTTAAGATTGCTAATTTGCCTCATTTTGGCGAGGCGCGACCCGTTCAGCCTAGACACAATGCCCATTGGTTATATTAGGGCGCATGTACACATATAAAAGACCTTATGATCTGGTTGATTCTTAACAGTGTTTCGGCTGCAAAAGTTCCAAATATATGAAGAACAGAGAAAGTACTGTGACAGCGCCATCTTGTCACCTCCATTTTGTCTGTCGTTCTCTACCTTTTTACTACAACATGGCGATTTGGAAGCCATTTTAGCGTTACTCAGTCAGGATCTAAAAATAGAACATTAGAACACTAGACGCAGAGAGAAGAAGTCGCCACAACCAGAGTTGAAATCTGTAGATGCCTTTAACACATTAGCAATAGAGCACTGGCTGGGTGTTTTGTTTGTTGGTTTATTTGTTTAATGTTTGCTTTGTGTGCTTAGTGCCACTGACCGGGTTGTATAAATAAATACAGCCCCTGCCTTAGAATCAGAGTTTTATTGTTGATCGGGTCGATGCGAGTCTGAAAGAAAGTGATCACATATCACATCATCATCATCTCGCCCACCCTATCACAGTACATATGGTCGGCACCAGTACTACTCCTGGACAAACTCTATGGAAATACAAACAAGCTTAAACTACCCACTGCTTTCTTTAAACGTATTCAAGTTGACGTCTGATCGTATCAGCAGAAGTTCGAAGCGTTTTACAAATCTTCACTCATTACTCTCTGTAATTTGTTCTATAGTACAATAGGATCATTACTATCATTACCCTCCACTTTCCTACAGAGCTTAGACCGTCATCTAATTCATACCATGCTTTCCTCTCCTGTGATATCTAGTCAAGATTTTCAAATTTCGTCTTTTTCTCTTTTATGTCTGTCCTTAGTATTTTTGTTGCTATGACTACTGCAGTTGGGCATCAAACGTACAACTAGCGGGAATGGACGACTGAGAGATTGGATCAGGCGTGTAAACAACCAGCACGCTATATGAACGATTAGCAGTTTTACCTTTCGACCCATGCTGATGGAGATGTCGATTCTGAATAACAACAGCAATAATCTATCTATCTATCTATCTATCTATCTATCTATCTATCTATCTATCTATCTATCTATCTATCTATCTATCTATCTATCTATCTATCTATCTATCTATCTATCTATCTATCTATCTACCTGTCTGTCTGTCTGTCGGTCGGTCTGTCTGTCTGTCTGTCTGTCTATCTACCCATCCATCCATCCATCCACCCACGAACCCACGAACCCACCCACCCACACACCTACCTACCTACCTACCGACCCACCCACCTACCTACCAACCTACCTACCTACCTATCTATCGCATTTAAATCTGCCAAAGTGTATCCTCTCTATAAATCTGGCTCACATAGCGATCCCAACAGTTACAGACCAATATCCCGTCTATCATCTCTTTCAAAACCACAAGAGAAACACATTTACAACACCACATTTCAACACTTAACAACAAACAAACTGCTCATTGAGAGCCAGTCAGGTTTCAAACCCAAACATTCCTGTCACACAGCTCTCATCAAAATGGCAGACAACTGGCTGTCGAACGTAAATGATGGAAAATTAGGTGGTGCTGTTTTTGTTGACTTCAAAAAAGCATTTGACATGATTGACCACACTATCTTGGTTCAAAAGTTGGAAACCCTCAGAATAGGCCCTAATCCACTAAACATCATCAAATCATTCCTGGCAGATCGACAACAGTTAGTGCTTCACAACAACTCGACATCAGATTTCTCGAAGATAGATACAGGAGTACCGCAAGGTTCTATTCTTGTGCCCCTACTCTTCGCAATGTTCATCAACGACCTGCCACTACATCTAAAATATTCAACATGTGACCTCTTTGCAAATGATTGTACTATCTACACTACTGACAATGACTGCGTGGCACTTTAAACGACTCTTCAATGAGATGTAGACAATCTAACAAAATGGAGTAATATGAATCGTATGCCAGTAAACACAGCAAAAACGAAATCTATGTTGATTACCACCAGACAGAAACTCCTAAACTGCACCAAAAGATCGCTACAGCTACACGCGGAATCAATACAAATTGAACATGTAACAGAACACAAAGTTCTAGGGATCACGATTGACCAGCACTTAACGTGGAACTCCCATGTACGGAATTTAACCAAACACTTAGCTCAAAAGACGTACCAGCTAGCCAAAATAATACACTTCTTAGACGCATACACTAGACTATTTTTCTATACTTCACATATACAAACAAATTTAGATTACTGCTCTGCACCATGGGATAATTGCCCTGCTTCCACCTCAAAGAGACTGCACTTCCTGCATAAGAGAGCAGTACGTCTGATCACCGATAATCGCACGATACCACACACAAGGACACGAAAAGAACCCAAAATACTGTCCCTAACAAAACGTCTTCTCTACAACAAAGCCAAGCTGACTCACGCAATTCTATCTAATAACCCCGCCGTACCTACGATCATTGTTTCAAACCAGTAGAAGAGAGGGACAACAATTACATCAGTTACGTCTGCCCAAACCTAGGATCGACCTGTTCAAAAAGAGTCTAGCCTACTCTGGAGCCTACTTATGGAACAGCCTTCCACACCACCTAAAAAGCCTACCTACACAATATTCATTTAACAAAGCACTTTTCAAACACTTCCTAAACATTGATTATCTACACCCTTAGAAAAATCATTTGCCTGTCAACATCTCATCCATAGGTCAACATTTCTTTTCCTCTTCCGCTCGTTTTTAATGTGAACAATTTGTTTTATATCCCTGTAATATTATTATATAATGTAATGTATGTGAGAATGTACCCGCATACCACTGTACTTTAGAGATGTGAATGTTTTCGTTTGCTTAAATGGGATTGTCGTCAATTTATTTTGAGAGAAAAGAGTCTTAGAAATAGTGGTCCGGTTTAGAGTGGAAAATGATGATGGAAAGCTCAGTGATAGAAAATGTAGAGATTTAATAGTTGCTTCACAGCGTGCTGGAGGAGAGTAAAGACAGACTTATTTACGACAAATCGTTTCTCTCAATCTTCTCTTTCACTCTCCTGGTCAAACAATTATTTGCCAGTTTTCCAGACCCGCATCTGCGCGCACACCGATTTGGTGTTTTCAAACACACATACGACGTAGATACAAACTATATTAAACGAATAGGGGAAAAGTTGGGCTTTGGGTATATCCAACACAGAGCTAAATGAGTTTATGTGATTTTATTCACTTTAAACATCAATCACTAACAAATATCAGGTATTACATAAATTATCATAAGTACACAAATGCAAATAACAAATTTGGGAGGGGTGAAGAAGATTGGTATCGACTAAGCCCTTCCCGCTTATTAGACAAAGATAAACCCAGTCCAGAGATAGATAATATCAGGAACACGGGTACGTTAACCTAACAGTGAAGTTAATTGCTCTGAAAGAGGTGTTACAAAGTTAGGTATAGGTGATAGAAAAAACCCTGTTCTTCCCAATTGTTCTTCCCTTTACTAAGCAAATGAAAAGGAGGGGATTTTAAACATAGTTAACAAATTATCAACTATCCCACTTAAAGGAACAATGTAGGGTATACAGAAAAGATATATATTACCAGGTAAGCAAGTTAACAGAATGGTTACACAAAAGAATTAATTTCCTGTCATTCATACACTCTGTGCGGATCCACACTCATATACACCACACACTTACCGAGTTGCAGCATCAGTCACTCCATAGAATGATAAACACACTGATTAAACTCTTGACACGTGTAACTGTCTAGCACTTCTATGCCCCGCCCCAGATATTGCGAGTTTTTACTGAGAGCAAATATTCCCGCTTATCGCCGGACTTGAAGTTCTAAGAGCTCTTGTGGTTTATTATAAAGAAACGAGTCTATGGGATGGCACTGACACAGTTCGACACAGGGGTGAAAATGAAGTGGTCTGTTTAATCCTCCGCTATGGTAAAATTCCTTCAATGCGTGATGATAGTTTTATTAAATCCAATTGAGGAAAAAACTAGGCTCAGTCACAGTCAGGAAAATATGTACTCTCTCACAGTAAACAGTAAATATAATATCGCTACTGGCGACGATTACCTTACAGGTTTATCTTACAGGTTTGTAATGGTAATTTGATGATTGTTCTTAAAAATGTTCTTGGGTGGGCTTTATTTCATTTAATTCTGACAGCTAGGTCGCAAAAGAACCGCCACAAGATTATATTTAAAAGAAATGTTTCTTCAATATGACTGGAAGTTTATAGGATGATTTCTTTATTTCTTTCTCTATTTAGCTGGGACCGCAGGTTACGATCACTCGCTTTGCACAGAATAGAAATCACTGCAAATATATATATGAAATCCAGGGGAAAATCTATAACAAGATTTCAATAAAGCTAGTGCTTCTGTAAAGGTCTGGCCAGCGAGTGATAAAATGTCTATTCTTCATGGTCTATTTATCTAAAATGGAATGTAAGTTGAGTGGGACATGATAAACTTGACAGCTTATTTGATCTCATAAACTTTTGGGGATCTGACCGCCAAATCAAGGGAAGAAGCCGCCCCCTGGTCTTCGTATCCACTCGCTGCTGCCCGTTTCGGCTTTCCCCGTTCGCTCGGTTCTGCGATTGACACCGAGACGCGAAAAATAGCGGCAAGCAACTGCGTCTCGTAGCAGGGACCACTACTGTCTTTGATAACGCCGATAGTCTCCCCTGAAATCCCTCAGTCTGTCTCTTTGATCGTGGTCGCTGTATCTGTTTGATTCTGGCGACGCCCCCCACTGGCCAAGTTAATTAAAATAACTGCCTATGATTGTTCAAGAGATGTTAGTGTGCGTGATTTAATCTCTCCTTAAATTAATGCGATGACCAGAATGAACGATAGGTAAACTTTCCGCATATCAATCAGCAAACGTGTTTGCTCTCTGTGTGGAACAGTTGCATAGCTAATGAATCCAGGTGAAAAAAGTCCCGTTTTACAAGAATTACAACAAAGTTCAGGGTCAGCCGAGTTCGTCCATCACAATCGTCCCCTCTTTTGAGACGTGAAAACGTGTTTTCATGTTTAATTTATGACGATGAAGCTGCCCTGATCGGTAACTTTTGGATGATTGGTATCTTCACCTTTCTCCTCTTCCTCTGTAGTCCAGTTTCTACTCAGGAAATCAGCCCCGACATTCTGTCTTCCCGGAATATATTCCACTTTGAAAGAATAAACGCTTAAAAGAAGCGCCCAACGCATGATCCTTGCGTTAAATTCTTTATTGGCACCAAGAAATGCTAACGGAGCGTGGTCTGTTTGCACCGTGAAAGATGTACCATAGAGAAACTCATGATGGCGTCTGATACCGTCAATCAGAGCAAGACATTCCCTTTCAACTACGCTGTAGTTCCGTTCCGCTTTATTTAATTTCCGACTGCCATAGGCAACTGGAAATAGCATGTTCAGGTCACTGTCATCGGCTTGAAGCAGTGTTGACCCGATGCCCTGACCTGACGCGTCGACTCTCAGTACAAAAGGTTTCTTGAGGTCAGGCAACCTCAAAATGGGGTATGCAGACAACTGTCCTTTCAAAGTGCTATACGCGTGTTCGCACTTTTGATCCCATATGACCTTATCAGGACAACCTTTCTTTGTGAGGTCAGTCAGAGGTGCCGTCAGTCCGTTGAAGTTCTGGATGTACTTCTGATAGTATGCACATAGCGATATGAAGGAACGTACGTCTTTCTTCGTTCGGGGTCTTTTTGCTGCCACTATTTTCTCCACGTTCTTCTTAATAGGCCAACTGCATCCGTGAGAAATAGTGTGCCCCAGGAAGTCTAACTGTTCAAACCCGATGAGACATTTGCTAGGTCTGGCTGTGAGACCCGTTTCCTGTAGTCTCCTGAGGAGCATAGCAACCGTAGCAATATGTTCTTCATAGGTTTCCGATGCAATTAAGATGTCATCCATGAAATTATGGATATGGGGACTTTGCAAAGGTTCTAGAAGCTTCCTCATCATCCTGGTGAACACTCCTGGTGCGTTATGCAAACCGAACGGCATCACGTTAAATGTGTAATGTCCTTCACTAGTGCTGAAAGCTAACAAAGGTTTAATTTCCTCCTTGACTGGTATTTGATAATAACCTTTGCTGAGGTCAATCTTGGAGAAGATCTTTGCTTTGCTGAGCTTGGTGAACAACTCAGAAACAGTTTGGAGAGGTTCGGGCTGGAATTCCGTTACAGCGTTTAGCAACCTGTAATCAATGCACAGCCGAACTTCCTTATTGGGCTTCTGCAACAGCACTACACTCGAGCTGTAAGGAGATGTAGACTCACTGATAATTCCTGCCTGACGCAGCTTGTCTATTTCTCCGCGAAGTGCATCAGCTTTAGCGTACGGGATGGGGTAAACTCTGGTTTGAACAGGGGTCTCGTTTGTTAATTTCATATCAAATTCAATGAGATTTGTTCGACCAGGTACATCCGTTAAGACTGCACTGTACTGTTTTAGTAGAGCCCTGGTTTCTGTTTGTTGTTCTGGTGAGAGATTGTCGCCGAACTTGACATCTTTAAAGGATTCTGTGGGTTGCAATGGATACTCCATGCAACCATCATCATCTTCCTCGTCTTCCGTTGCTATGGCGACAGCCAGGAGATGCTCGGAGGATGGCACCGGTCTTTCCAAATATTTCTTTAGCAGATTTATGTGGAAGACCTTCTCCTTTCCTTTGATGGAGATCTTGTAGTTGGTACGTGAGATCTTTTTAAGGACGGTAAACGGTCCTTGCCATCCGATGCGAAGTTTATTGCTTCCGGTTGGAAGTAGCAATAGGACTTTCTCCCCTGGTTGTAGTTCTCTCTCTTTTGCAGCTTTGTTGTATCTTTTAGTAATTTTAGCGCGGGCTTTCTTAAGGTTGGTAGTAGCTAGATCCCATCCTAGCTTTAGCCTTTCCTTAAGCTCAGATACATACTTGCTTGCAGAGACGACTGTCTCGTCAGCCTTCTGGTCTGTCAGGGACCGAAGTAAGGCTTCTAGTGGCCCCTTAATAGGTCTGCCAAATAAAAGTGTAGCTGGCGCAAAACCCGTAGACGCTTGGGGTACCTCTCGGTAGGCGAATAAGGCAGCCGATATATATTGGTCCCAGTCTTCCGGTTTCTCCTGACCCAGCTTACGTAACATCATGGTGAGGGTACCGTTAAAACGTTCCACGAGCCCATTTCCGGCCGGATGGTAGGGACTTGTGTGGATATGTTTGGCCCTCAAGATCTTAAAGATCTCCTCCATTAACAGGCTACGGAATTGGGATCCATTGTCCGTCAAAACTTGTTGAGGGAATCCCAACCGTGTAAAAATTTGCACAAGGGCTTCTGCGACATGCTTGGAATTAGTGCATGGTAGCGGTACGGCTTCGGCCCACATAGTGCAAGTGTCAACTAAGGTCAGGATGAACCTGTTCCTTCTTTTGGTCTTTTCCAGGGGACCAATAATGTCGACAGCAACCCGTTCAAATGGAGTCCCTACTATTGGCATTTGCCCCATAGGTACTGGGGGTGTCAAGTGCTTGGGTGCTACCCGTTGGCACTGGGCGCAGGATTTCACATACCTGACAATGTCAGAGTTCATTCCTGGCCACCAATAGTGGTTTTTTATTCGCTGAATAGTGGCGTTTTGTCCCATATGTCCGCTAAAGGGAAGAGAGTGCCCCATTTCTAAGATCTGGTTTCTGTACTGCGTCGGTACTAGGAGCTGGTTATTCCCCGTGTCCGGGTTGCCCGTTCTACGATACAATACACCATCCTTAGAAAAGATGTCTCCGTTGTGTCTGGGGTCCTTAGCCATGGGCAGTTTTTTAAAGCAGGGCGCCAGAGTAGGGTCCTTTTGTTGCGCCTCCTTCAGTTCATTCGGCAACAAGTTTGGCGCAGGCTCCCTCTCCTTCTTGGCTTGCCCTCTTGTGGTTACCGCTGCCACAATCGGCTCCTTAGGTCTCCCAATGAACACATATCTACATCCCAGGATAACTGGGTAGATCGGATCATCCATTATGGCCGCTTTAATAACTCCTCTGACAAAGTCAGAGTGTATTTCTACCAGTGCGATAGGAAGCGTCCTGGGTGCATCACTCCTGAAAACTCCACTAAGTTTGACGGTTTCCTCTGTCTCCTGACCGGGTTTGACTAGGTGCCTAGCGACAATACAATCAAAACTTAATCCAGTGTCAAAAAGACAAGTAGTAGAGGTACCGTTCAAAATTACAGTTCCTCGAGTTGAGGGTCGGTCCCCCTCAGGTTGAGAATCACTGACATTGACTCTACCTTTCGAGGCTGTATGCAAACATCCAATGCGGTTTGCACCGGTTTGTTTGCCCTGATCAGACGTTCCTGGTGTAGGGGTCTTCCCTTTTCCTTGACCTTGGTGGCCGCGCTGCCACGTAGGCTTGTTGGGTTGATCAGAATTGTTGTTGGGGGGGTATCGGGTTTTGTAGAATTTCGATTTTTCCTGGGGAGGTTTCTGGGTATTGTTATCTCGTTGGTTATAATGTTGAGAGGAAGTGGAAGAATAGGATGCCTGCTCTAGATTCTGTTTTCGAGATGGCTCATCGGTGGGTTTACGTTTAGTGCTGGGAAGTTCGGCCATTGCATTGCTATAGCGTTCGGCTTTATTGAGTATGTCTTCAAGCCTGACTGCCCCCTGTTCAGCCAAAAATCTACGTGTTTCATTCGACAAAGTGGATTTTATCTGCTCCACAAGAACAAGTTCGAGGAGTCCCTCATATGAAAGAGGTAGGTCAGATAATTCAATGCACTTTGTCAGATAACCCGTGAGACGTGAAGAGAACTGGGGAAATGTTTCCGTGCTCTCTTTTCGGCTGTTTCTGAACAACTGCAGAAACTTTCGGGCAGTCATCTCAAACTGCTGTAGTAAGGCCTTCTTCAACAGGTCATAATCATGTTGATTCGGTCCCAGCTTTGTGTACACGTCATAAGCATTGCCTTTCAGTGACGTTGAAAGTTTGAGCGCCCAGCGGGTACTCTCTAACCCATAAAGATTCGCGAGTCTCTCGAATTTTTCTAGGTAGCTGTCAATTTTTTCGTTAGGGCTAGGAAAAGATTCTAAAGAAAACGACATAGCAGTTAATTGGGCAGATTGAGTACTGGAGAGGTCCATTGATTGAGACTGGGGCGAAGACGGCTCTCCGTTAGTCGAAGTAGAGGCGCCCCGACTCTCTAGAGCCTTAAGCGCCAGTTGATGCTGTCTTTCCTTGTCTCTCTCTCTCTCTCTCTCTCTGCGAGTTTCCATCTCTGCTTCAATTTTCTTCTGTTCCAAAAGACGTTCTTCCGCTTCTTTCTTATCTGCCCTCTCCTGGGCTTCTCTCCTCTCTGTTCTTTCTTTCTCTTCCTTCCTCTCAGCTTCTGCTCTCTGTTGCTCCGCCTTCCTCTCAGCTTCGGCTCTCTGTTGCTCCGCGTCATATATTTCCAATTCCTGGTTAATAAACGCGTTTGCAGCTTCTGCATCTAATCCTGCCTCTTTCGCTTCCAGCCTCAAGATGGACCTCATCTTTATCCTCTCTGCCATTGTTAAAGAATAAGATGAAGTATGCCTAGAGAACTAGAAAGAAGCAACGCGAAAGGGAGGAACTCTGAACCGCTACGAGAAAAAAAAAACAAGTATAAATTTACCTGTGTTACCTCCTACCTGTACTGTGCAAACTTATCGCTGCTATTATCTGGCAATTTAGGCTCTAAACGCAAGCGACTATGCCACTAAATGGTAAGTTACACTGGAAAAGAATCTACTTTTACTAAAAGTAGAGAAAAATTTATATTAAAACAATTTAAAAGGAAAAAAAAAATTTTTCCCCTAAATGTTAAATCTCTGACAACAAACTCCGTCCCTAAAGTCAATTATTGAGATGAGACGTTGTTAACTTAATTTTTAAAAAATCAGAACAATCCGTCTTTAGCTAAGCTCAACTCTTTTTAACTTCAAAAACCTTAGTGACTGTAAAACAATCACGCAATCCCAGCAACTCTTATAAAGAAAGAAATATAATTATCTCCGCCAGAGGAAAATTAAAATAGCAAATATTTTGGTTTATCTGTACTTTCTACTGCTGTGGAGAGAAAACAACCTGTAAATATGCTGTGTGGACAACCCAAATACTTAAAGAACGTTTGTCTAGGGGTGTAATTATTTATTTATTTCCCTAATTCACAAAGACAAATCATTCACACTCTACCTAGTTAGACCCAGACTAAATCAGACTCAAAATATCTTTAACCCGGCTATGCGATTGCCTCAAATGTAGCTCAAGATCCCAGAACCAGCCCACAAATATGTGTGCATCAAATGTATCTCAAAATTATCCCGGCGAGCCAGCCAAATATTGTCGTAAATTTATTTTGAGAGAAAAGAGTCTTAGAAATAGTGGTCCGGTTTAGAGTGGAAAATGATGATGGAAAGCTCAGTGATAGAAAATGTAGAGATTTAATAGTTGCTTCACAGCGTGCTGGAGGAGAGTAAAGACAGACTTATTTACGACAAATCGTTTCTCTCAATCTTCTCTTTCACTCTCCTGGTCAAACAATTATTTGCCAGTTTTCCAGACCCGCATCTGCGCGCACACCGATTTGGTGTTTTCAAACACACAGACGACGTAGATACAAACTATATTAAACGAATAGGGGAAAAGTTGGGCTTTGGGTATATCCAACACAGAACTAAATGAGTTTATGTGATTTTATTCACTTTAAACATCAATCACTAACAAATATCAGGTATTACATAAATTATCATAAGTACACAAATGCAAATAACAAATTTGGGAGGGGTGAAGAAGATTGGTATCGACTAAGCCCTTCCCGCTTATTAGACAAAGATAAACCCAGTCCAGAGATAGATAATATCAGGAACACGGGTACGTTAACCTAACAGTGAAGTTAATTGCTCTGAAAGAGGTGTTACAAAGTTAGGTATAGGTGATAGAAAAAACCCTGTTCTTCCCAATTGTTCTTCCCTTTACTAAGCAAATGAAAAGGAGGGAGTTTTAAACATAGTTAACAAATTATCAACTATCCCACTTAAAGGAACAATGTAGGGTATACAGAAAAGATATATATTACCAGGTAAGCCAGTTAACAGAATGGTTACACAAAAGAATTAATTTCCTGTCATTCATACACTCTGTGCGGATCCACACTCATATACACCACACACTTACCGAGTTGCAGCATCAGTCACTCCATAGAATGATAAACACACTGATTAAACTCTTGACACGTGTAACTGTCTAGCACTTCTATGCCCCGCCCCAGATATTGCGAGTTTTTACTGAGAGCAAATATTCCCGCTTATCGCCGGACTTGAAGTTCTAAGAGTTCTTGTGGGTTATTATAAAGAAACGAGTCTATGGGATGGCACTGACACAGTTTGACACAGGGGTGAAAATGAAGTGGTCTGTTTAATCCTCCGCTATGGTAAAATTCCTTCAATGCGTGATGATAGTTTTATTAAATCCAATTGAGGAAAAAACTAGGCTCAGTCACAGTCAGGAAAATATGTACTCTCTCACAGTAAACAGTAAATATAATATCGCTACTGGCGACGATTACCTTCCAGTTTATCTTACAGGTTTGTAATGGTAATTTGATGATTGTTCTTAAAAATGTTCTTGGGTGGGCTTTATTTCATTTAATTCTGACAGCTAGGTCGCAAAAGAACCGCCACAAGATTATATTTAAAAGAAATGTTTCTTCAATATGACTGGAAGTTTATAGGATGATTTCTTTATTTCTTTCTCTATTTAGCTGGGACCGCAGGTTACGATCACTCGCTTTGCACAGAATAGAAATCACTGCAAATATATATATGAAATCCAGGGGAAAATCTATAACAAGATTTCAATAAAGCTAGTGCTTCTGTAAAGGTCTGGCCAGCGAGTGATAAAATGTCTATTCTTCATGGTCTATTTAAAATGGAATGTAAGTTGAGTGGGACATGATAAACTTGACAGCTTATTTGATCTCATGAACTTTTGGGGATCTGACCGCCAAATCAAGGGAAGAAGCCGCCCCCTGGTCTTCGTATCCACTCGCTGCTGCCCGTTTCGGCTTTCCCCGTTCGCTCGGTTCTGCGATTGACACCGAGACGCGAAAAATAGCGGCAAGCAACTGCGTCTCGTAGCAGGGACCACTACTGTCTTTGATAACGCCGATAGTCTCCCCTGAAATCCCTCAGTGTGTCTCTTTGATCGTGGTCGCTGTATCTGTTTGATTCTGGCGACGCCCCCCACTGGCCAAGTTAATTAAAATAACTGCCTATGATTGTTCAAGAGACGTTAGTGGGCGTGATTTAATCTCTCCTTAAATCAATGCGATGACCAGAATGAACGATAGGTAAACTTTCCGCATATCAATCAGCAAACGTGTTTGCTCTCTGTGTGGAACAGTTGCATAGCTAATGAATCCACGTGAAAGAAGTCCCGTTTTACAAGAATTACAACAAAGTTCAGGGTCAGCCGAGTTCGTCCATCACAGGGATGATGTATATGAGAATAAGCAGATATACATTTTTATTTCTATTTTTGTTGTTGTTGGTTTGTAAACTGCTGAAAGACTTTTGCTGCTACAGAAGTGCGTAAGAAAGTGTTATTATTATTTCATTTTCCACCAAGAACGTATGGATATAAGCGAGAATGTGTTTATGTAATTTTTGTATTGATGATTGATGACACATTCAAAAATATAGATTACTTGTAGACGTTTTGACCGCATAAGTGAGTGTCGGTAGACATAATTTATTTATTTATTGTTTTGTTTATATTATTTTATTTTATTGTTTTATTTATTATTTTTTTTTTTCAGTCACTATCTTGTTTATTTAAAAAAAAAAAAAACCTACTCATTTTTTATTATGATTGCATACTGTAAATGAATGTTGTTATGTTAACTTTATAATGTTGCATGCCTTTAAATTAATGCTTAAAGTAATATAGTATGCAAGATTAATGAGAGTGAAAGGGCAAAATGTTAGACGGGCCTGCGCGCCCAATTCTTAACCCTTCGAAAATATAGTTCGTTCGTTCTATCTATCTATCTATCTATCTATCTATCTATCTATCTATCTATCTATCTATCTATCTATCTATCTATCTATCTATCTATCTATCTATCTATCTATCTATCTATCTATCTATCTATCTATCTATCTATCTATCTATCTATCTATCTATCTATCTATCTATCTATCTATCTATCTATCTATCTATCTATCTATCTATCTATCTATCTATCTATCTATCTATCTATCTATCTATCTATCTATCTATCTATCTATCTATCTATCTGTCCATTCATCCATTCAATCATCCGTCTGTCTGTCTGTCTGCCTCGTAGACAAAAACGATCTACATTTTCGAAAAAAAACACAAATAAAAAATAATTAATAATACATATAATGTGACCCGAATTCATCTGTTTGGCAGGTAACAATAGCAAGAAGCAAAGACATTTTCTATAACTGTGAAACACGTAACAGATCAGAATTTACACTGTTTACCTGTTTGGATCAATAAATTCAATTAAGATCGATGCAAAGACGCTTGACTATAACAAAAGATTTTGTGGAGTACAGGTTTTGTAATTATTTATGTTTGTGATGAGAATCCCGCAAGCAATTTAGAGTGATTCCTCTCCAATTATTGCAGTCTGCAAGATCTCCCTTCTTGGGCAATTTGACAATTATTCCTTTGTTCCACTCTGATAATGTTGTCCCCGTTTTCCAGACTTGTGCAAATAGTGGTTCTAATAGTTCTGCTCCAAGCTCAGGGTCTGTCTTAAATAGCTCTGCATTTAAGTTATCATGGCCAGGAGCTTTTCCGTTCTTTAACCCTTTGATTGCTGTGATGATTTCTTCTTTTCGTGGAATGTCTGTATTTACATCTAGATCGTTTTCCCGAACCTATCACTGATATTTCTTGTCCGTTGTTTGGTGTCCCTTCTCCTTCCTGTGTTACAAGTCCTGGCTATTATATTTAACATGTAATGCCATAGCAGATACTGATGGAGGGGAGTGAAGTGTTAGAGACCACAATCCTGAGCCCAGCACCGAGAGGTTGTGCACCCAGTTCACTTCCATGGTGCCTTTACCTGCCCTAACTCAAAGGCAGATTCAGGTACCCATTTGCAACTGGGTATACTGCAGCGTGACATTACCGCGTTTTAAACCCGGCACTTTTTCGGCGAAAGGCCAGCGCTCTAACTACTCAGCCAATCAGACACTTTATATTTACTAAACTGTATTTATTTACCTATCACTTCTCACAGGCTTCATGTGTCTTTCATTATTTTATTTATGCCAGCAATATTATGTGCATCAATATTATGTGCATCAATATTATGTGCATCAATATTATGTGCATCAATATTATGTCTATTTCTGGTTAACATATACTCATATAAAAGGAAACTTTCTTACCAATAAACTGTCCGGGATTTCAAGTTTATGTCTTAATTAAACACAGCAATGTGTCATCAGTCTCAAAAATCATGTCTGAGCACACAAACATTACACACATACCCCGCTTGTTTACAATCCAAATGAAAACAGAATATGATAAACAACGTGAAACCATATAACCCACGATTATGTCAATCCACGTTTTTTTTATTATCCAGGTTATGCACTTCTGCTGTTTGAGACACACAGTGTGAGGATAACCTACAGGGGAATCGAGAACCCGCGAGAATTATGTTGACGTCTGCGTGCGATGTGATATGCGAGCGAGCGCCGTTACTGGGCGAGCAATGGGCTCTTGGGTTGAGACAGCGAATACGTAGAGCAGGGCCCAGTACGTGTTTACTGTCTGGTGTACTGCTGCTTGTCACCGCCGTGCTGATGGCGTGGACCGGGGGGGATCCCAGCCTGTGCCACGCCTACCCTAGTTTGGGAACGAAGAGCTTGTCAAGGGAATACCGCAAATATTTGGTAAATAACTATATTATCTTTGGAATCATCCACATATGGCGTCAGTCAGTGAGGGGACGATGGGGTGTCTGACTTTTGTGACGAAGTGTGACGAAAGCGGAAGAGGGTTGAAGAATTTGTGACGTCACACTAAACATACGAGTGAGGATCGCTTCTTTCATAAATTATGTCGGGACTATAGATATCTTTTTAAACCTCTATCCATATAATATACTTTTATCTGCAATAACAGCTAAGTGGAAGACTTGTATTAATATTACAACCTCAGCTGAAATATCAAACAATTGATTTAACCTTTAATTGGATTGAATTGTTTTTAATTACATATTTCATCTTTAAATATATAATACACGCCTTAAAACCCCAAATGCAGACTAAATAAACAGTAATGTTAATTAAAATTAGATTTTTTTAAATAAACCAAAAACAAGTATATCAAAATCCTGACAAACTTCCATTGAGATGAGAGACCCAAAAAGTTTATTTTACTTGAAAGACTGCTATTTTGTTTACAGTATTTAACTAATTTACATTCGGTTATATTCTTTCTTTACAGTATTAAAAAAAATGGGGTGGAGAAATGTTTAAGAGAATGTTGATTCATATAAGAAACGGTGGTGGTGGTGGTGGGGGGAGGTGTGAAGAAATGTGACCGGGGGGGGGGGGGGGGGGGTTAAAAAATTGTTTAAAATGCGTGACGTCATTTATTGAAATTTATCAAAATTAGTAGTGTTAGTGAAAAATAGTTGTGGATTGGAGAGAGAAAAGCACAAAACAAACAAGCTTGAAGCTGTACACATGTGGGCATCCCTTTCAAAAACTGTACCGAGAATAAAACTAACGGTTGACAAGAAACAGAATCAAGTGCTCACTAATATTTTTACTTCTTTCTGATTAACATGTACCAACCTTATGATATTAAGGTAGAAGGATACCCAAAAATGTTTTAAAAAAATAAAAATCCAATAATTTTCATTTTCATGCTTTAAATCATTGTCAACATGTTCTTGAACTAAAAATAATTCATAGAAGCTTAGAGATTCTCTGGTTTGATAGGAATCAGTGTTTTTCTACACACACCCCCTTGAGTGATTTGCATAGCAACCAATGTTTATAGTTGGTTACCATGTGAATAATGACCCAACATGAAGGTGCGTAATTGTAAAACTGCGAAATTATAATTATACTGAGGCAACAGGAAAAATATATTTATAATTTTTCCACGGGGAATCACTCAATGATTTCTTATGAATTTTTCAAAAGTGTGTGTCTAGACAGCGTTGATCGTAAATTTCAACATTTGTTACATGCATTGTGCATTTTCACCAACGTCAACTCTATTTATTGCTAGTATTGATTCTGTACAACAGTAGTTAGCAGAGCTTCTTTTGTTCACAATGGGAAATAAGACAAAGACTGGAAGGCGTGTACACCAACAAACCGTTGCCTGAAAATGAGACACCTATTGTCGATAGTGAAGCTATAAAGCCTCTGTGCTCCTCAGCAAAGAAAATAAAGGTCATAAAGGTCCAAGAAAGTGAAGGACAAGCTAAAAATGACAACAGAGGAAATGGGTTTATCCTTATGGATGTAAAATTACTGTTTGGGTTTTTATGCGCTAACTTTAGATGTGACAAATGTTATCAGTACTCACTGACCTGTGAGATCGTCAAAGAGACTCGCAATGGCTTTTGTCATGAAATCAGTATCAAGTGCACAAACTGTGCCAATTTCAATACTTCTGATGTTTCATCTTCAGCTACTCACAACAAAGAAGTATATGGGCGAATGGTCGCATTTGTGCTTTCTATTGGGAAAGGCCACAGTGCATTGCAGAATGTTTCGATATACATGGACACAAGTCAACCCATGACAAAGAAAGCATACAGGAGAACGCTGCACAGGATCTATTCAGCAAGTAAGGACATTGCAATGGAAAGACCCTGAGAGCACTGAAAAGGGGATTCATAGACACTGTAGCTGCAGTAGAAGGAGACCTTTATTCAACAGGAGCTCATTAAACTTCATTTTGTGAGTTCTTTTTCTGTTTTTCTTTGTTTTCTCGGAATTGTCTTTTTAGCATAATTGGTGATCTTTGAAACAAGATATCTCTGGATCTGTACATTCAATTGACATGAAAATTAACACAGTTGGTTGTCATATAATTTTACAGATTCTGACCTAAAATGGATACAATTGAATTCAAAGTTTTAGTTTTATGACCATCATGCATATATAATGAGGCACAAATATTAAACATTCCAGAAATATAAATTTTGAAAATTCATTAAAATTTAACCTTTCTGTCTGTCGTGTGAAATTCTAATCCACATATATAAATTAAAACGTAAATGTAAAGCCTAACAAATAAATTTAATAAAAGGAAAGAAGAATGGTAAAGAACAGTGCTGTCACAATGACTGTACGCGAAATCCCCCTTGTTTTCTCCTGTGTCTGCAAATTGTAACGTTTCACGTTGATAGTAAAAGCCTACTGCTTCAATACCCGCTTTCTACGATAAAACATATGCTGCATTTCTAAGAAAAACCTTGAGATACGCAAGATGACCTAGATTTAAAATTCCATTCATGTCATTTTATACACTACGTTACTATAAACGAAAGACAGATGGACTAAAGGATAGAGAGAAGGGAGGGCTGAAAGCCAGAACGCAGGCAATACTACCACAGTCGCGCGATACACAATTGCTGCCATCACGCGTGTAAGGCCACATGCACTAACTTTTTTCAAATCGACAGTGATAAAAGCCACTACCCATACCAGAGTTAGGTTTTAAAATCCTGAAAAACGCTTATTAGGAAATATGACATTATACTGGTTTACGTTTGAAAACATTACAGTACCCAGACACCACATCGTATTCGAAGTAAACAGGAGGTAGAAGAAAGTGCATATTTTGAACGCAGCCACTTAGCTCCTTTAAATTTGTATATTTGGGTTCCTTAGGACTTGCTGACAAAGAATATGTAAAACGTTACGCAAATAGTCTAGGAATTACCAAATTATAGCCAAAAGAAATAGTGAGGGATGTCAGACAACACTAGAATCAGAATCGCTCAGTGGCAGATTTTCACCCCACCATTGTACGGGAAATGGGTCTCCATGTTAAATCCGATTTGATTGGAGCGCAATAAATGTAAGGCTAAACACGATTAGTCGGGCTATAAATACTATCTTTCGTTGTCAGGGGAAACGGGAGTAGGAGTACTTTTTTTCAAACGATTGGGTAAACATGGCATGATTGGTTAGACTTGCCAATATAGTCAATTAGAGGCGTCAGGTCAGCACCACATTTGCAAATAAACTTACTACAGAATCAGTGCGTTGAGCACCAGTGCATATTTTTCTAAATAAAAGCCTGGGACATCGGCAGATCGAAATTGTGTTATATTCAGTGCCAGTCAACGTAATTCTGTATTATTTCCATGAATTGTGGTAAGCTTGAAATATTTGATATCTTTTAATGAAAATTGAATGTAAATTGATAATTTATGTCTGTATATATGTGTGGTTCAGTAGCGAACATGAGGTAAAGCCTATATAGTGCTCCAACCTGAACAGAAGGTGTCGGAGGAAAGTAAAACTGCATGGAATTGCCAAACAGTACACTGACACCTATATTATTGACTAGAAAGAAATAATGCTGGAATTGCAGAGGCGTAGTAACCATTAGGGAGGAATATACTGGTGAAAATTGTTTCAGATGAAGATAGCAGTTGGCCTACCGCTCTGAACTCAGTGTTTGTTATGTATTGTGCTCAGTGTAGAAATAGAGTATAAATTAGTTCTGAAGTAGGAGGTACAACCTTCTTGTTTCAGGGACTGTGGTCCTAAAGTTATTGAGCAGCACCTGGTCAGAGCTTTGCTGAATCCAGAGGCGGACAGCATACTCCTTGGTCCATATAGCAAACAGTGAGGTGTCTCCAGAACACAGGGGAGCAATCGAGCAGAGGAGTCTTTTCCTGCCGCCATCACGAAAGATAAGCCTATGTGGCCAGCGGAGCTCAACATTATGTAACCCCATCTTAAACTGACATTGTATAAAAATAAGAGGGGAAATTAATTGTTTTAATGAACGGAACTGAGAACATCTCCAATACTAGTTCCAATAGAAACAAACACTTGAAGTCATGATGACAAATAACAACATAGCTTGAAAAAAACAAAACCAGTATTACCTCATATTACTACTACACAACTGACACACATAGGATAATATTAATAAAATATGTCACTACAAGATTCATATTGATAAATTCTGTACATATAACTTGTAATTAAAATTGATTGTGATTCCTGGTTCACTTTGTATTTGAATCAGGACACATATATATTAATGAAAAGTACTTAATACATATTGATATTTGAAAATTTACCAGTGACTCATTTAAGATATTCTTATAGAGTGTTACATGTGTGTGAGTGTCACAGTGTTGTCAAGTGTGGTGGAATAAATTAAATTGTTTATCTGTCTGTTGTTGTTGTGACTTACACTTCATCATATACATACCCTAGACATTCAACGTAGTCATCACAATATTCCAGAATAATTCTGACTGAGGTATAAATATGTGGTAGCAAGTAAGGTCATCTATAATACACTACCCTTATTAGATATAGATACCTTCACAGCTGATCTCAGTCAGTACACTAAGTCCCCTATAAATATTTATAACATCCCACTTTACCACATATATTGGGGTCTCGCTCTCGGGATTTTGAATCTTTCCCTATTAAAAATATTGGGGGTAATTCACTTCAGGGAATAATAAGAATTAAAAGTATCCTTGGGTGAAAATAAATAAGGTTGAGCTCTCAGTGCCTGTAGTGTCCTTAGATAATTATTGAAAGATTGAATTGTTTACATTTATATGTTAGACAATGGCCGACTTGGCAAAATTTCGATCTGCTGCTGTACAGACTGCGAAAGAGTTAGGAATGGACGGGCAAATTATGATTGCTTATGTCACTGCTGAATGTGACAAATATATTGAACGGGAAGAAAGAAGATTAGAAAAAGAGGCCGAAAGAAGGTTAGAGGCTGAGGCTAAGAGGTTGCAGATTGAGGCTGACAAAGAGGCTAAAGCATTGGAAGCCGAGGAAAGAAGACAGGCTGCAGAAACGGAAGAGAAGAAATTAGCTGCAGAAAGGGAAGAGAAGAAATTAGCTGCAGAAAGGGAAGAGAAGAAATTAGTTGCAGAAAGGGAAGCAGAAGAAAGAAGATTGACTGCAGAGAGGGAAGCAGAAAAGGAGGAGAAGAGATTACAAAGGGAACATGAGTTACGACTAAGGGAGTTTGAGTTTCAAGGCCATGCTCCTGAAAATGGTGCCAGTCCCTTTACCTCTGATGCCACTGCTAGCCAAGGAGCCTCAACCTCAGCTATGAATTTTCATTTAGATCATTTTGTTGAGAAAGACGATGATATAGAGAGCTATCTAAATAGATATGAACTATTAGCTACCACATATGGGTTAGAGAGAGAAAGGTGGAGCTTAAAGTTATCTCAAGGACTTCGTGGGGCAGCTTATGAAGTTTTTGCAAAAATGAGCAGAAGTGATCAGGAAAATTATGACATGCTAAAGCAGGCTCTTTTGTTAAGATATGAAAAGAACGCAGAATTTTATAGGAAAAAATTTAGGAATGCTAAACTACTGTCAGGTGAAACCTATCACCAGTTCTCTGCACGGATAGAGACATACTTGGAGAAATGGACTTCTCTGGGGAAAACCCAAGATCTTAAGGAAATGGTCCTTATAGAACAATTAAGAGAGTCCATGGCTCCAGACCTGAGAAAGTTTCTCATGGAACAAGGTGCAGAGAGGCTGGGTGAGTTGCTAAATGTTGCTGAAAGGTATCAAGCAGCTCAAGCAGAGGTAACAGGTAATAAAAAGAAACAGGTGGATAACTTTAGGGCACCACAGAACTTTAATAAATTTGATCCTAGAGATCAAAACAAAGGTAAGCACCAGTTTGATAGGCCACGGTATGACAATAAAAATAAAACCCCACAATTCGATGAAAGGAAATATGATGAAAGAAAATCTTTCAACCAAGGGAAAAGGTCAAACCTGCAGAACTACAGGAACCATACCACCCCCCAGTGTGTGAAGATGTCATCTGTAATGGTGTCACTATAAGGTGTTTATATGATACCGGTTTAGATTACGATTCCGTTGTGAGTTCTCACCTGGTGCAGGCCGATCAATACACCACAGAAACAGTGGAGATTCAAACTGCAACCAAGGATGTAGCTACCATGACACTTCCCGTCGCCCGGATAAAGGTGAAAACGCGATATGTGGAAGGAATCATAAAAGCAGCAGTGATAAATGAGCCAATCTACCCTCTGATATTGGGGTGTAGATATGTCTTCTTGGGGAATCCCAAGAGACCTGTGATATTGGCAACAGTGCAGACCAGATCACAGTCTAAAAAGGAGGAGGATAATCCAATAAATACTCATCCAGATGAGATGAGGAAGGCACAGGCTGAGGACAAAACACTCAAGCCGTGTTTCAAGAAGTTGCCCAAATCTCATACACCTCCAGGCAAGGGAGAGTTTTATATGAAGAACAAGCTGATATATAGGAAGGCTGGATCTGAATCCAATGGTCACGGACAGCTGGTCCTTCCCACTTCATATAGGACTAAAGTGTTGGAACTAGGGCATGCGATTCCCTTCAGTGGTCATATGGGGATCAGCGCAACAGGACAGCGAATAGCTTGTCACTATTTCTGGCCAGGAATAACTGAAGATATCAAACGATATGTAAAATCCTGTCCAGAGTGCCAACGAGTAGCACCTAAACATTGGACTGCACCAGCAACTCTGGGGGAAATGCCCATAGTGGGAACACCCTTTGAGAGAGTTGCCGTGGATCTTGTGGGACCTCTCACCCGAACCAAGAGAAGGAACAGCTACATTCTGACTCTGGTGGACACTTGTTCTATGTGGGGAGAGGCGGTAGCCCTGTCATCGATTGATTCTAAACATGTGGCAGAGGCATTGCTCACAATTTTCACAAGGTTAGGCTTTCCCAATCAAATCTTGACTGATAATGGCTCTCAGTTCAAGGGGAAACTAACTGAAGAAGTTTTCAGGATCTTCCAGGCCAAACACTTCCATTGTAGTGTGTACCATCCCCAAGGGAACGGCCAAGTGGAAAGATTTAATGGCACGTTGATGTCGATCCTGAGAAAGTTGGCACACGAAAAACCAGATACATGGGACCAGTACCTGCACGCCGCCCTCTTTGCTTATCGGGAGGTACCCCATAGTTCAACCGGTATGGCCCCGGCAACATTATTGTTTGGAAGGCCAATAAAAGGTCCACTCGAAGCTCTGTTAAGAACGTGGACTGATGAAAAGGCAGAGGAAAATATTACATCCTCATACCAATATGTGAATGAGCTGACCACTCGTTTAAAAACTGGCTGGAAACTTGCCAATGAAAATTTGAAACAAGCCAGGAAGAAACATGCTGCCTATTATAACAGGAAGGCGAAAGACAGAGATTTGGCTGTGGGAGAGAAGGTACTGCTTCTTCTCCCCGGGAGTCAGAATAAGTTACAAATTGGATGGCAGGGTCCATATACAGTTCTAGAGAAGGTGTCTAGAACAAATTATAAGATAGATAAGAAGGGGAAAGAAAAAATCTATCATGTGAATCTCCTGAAGAAATATTTGGAAAGAGAACATCAGGAAGAGACACACTTGTTGACCTTGTCCATTGCCATGGAGATGAAAAAGGAACCACTTTCATCATTTGAATATCCATTACACCCCTGTGAGACAGCGGCACAGGTGAAAATCAGTACACATTTAACGAAAACTCAGAAAGAGAGAGTGCAACAGGTTCTAGATAATCATGCAGAGGTGTTAACAGACCGACCAGGGCATACAAACTTATTGGAATATGATATGAAACTGATAGACCCCACACCTGTCTGTATGAAACCATATTCGATTCCTTTTGCTAAGGAGAAAGCTTTGAAGGAAGAGATAGACTATTTGTTGAAGGAAGGAATTATTTCACACAGTGAGTCTTCGTATAGTTCCGGTGTTGTACTCTTAAGGAAGCCCTCTGGAGAACATAGACTCTGTATAGATTACAGGAGACTGAATGCTATTACAGAAGGACAGGTGGATCCATTGCCGGATACAAATCAGCTGTTTGCCAGACTAAATAAAGCTAAATATTTCTCAAAAGTGGATCTGAGTAAAGGATACTATCAGATTCCAGTAAAGCCTGAGGTTAGACCATACCTAGCTTTTAGTACCTCAGGAGGACACTATGAGTTTAATAGATTGCCATTTGGATTGAAGAATGCGCCTAGTGTCTTCTCTAGAATGATGAGAAAATTATTGGACCCTCTGAATAATCCATGTATCACAAATTTCATGGATGATATCCTTATAGCAACAGAAACATTTGAGGAACACATTGACTCTCTGAACATGCTGTTTAATCGACTTAGGGAAGCGAATTTAACAGCCCGACCAACCAAATGTTGCGTTGGATGTAAAGAATTGGAATTCTTGGGACACACAGTTTATCAGGGAAACATGACCCCTGACCCAAAGAATTTAGAGAAACTAAAGAAAGCCCCGAGACCACAAACCAAGAAAGACGTGAGATCCTTTGTCTCATTATGTGGTTTCTACCAAAAGTATATCAAAAACTTTAATTCCATATGTGCACCGTTAACTGATTTGACACGTAAGGGAAATCCAGATCGAATTACATGGACACCACAATGTGAAATGGCTTACCAGGAATTGAAGGAAAAGCTCACAAGCAAACCTATTTTGAAATTACCTGACTTAAGTCAAGAATTCATTGTAAGGACGGATGCCAGTAATATTGGGTTAGGTGCAACTCTGCTACAGAAATCAGATGCATTGGATGGGGAATTAAGCCCAGTGGCATATGCTAGCAGAAAGTTGAATAAAGCTGAAACCAACTACTCAACTAGCGAAAAAGAATGTCTTGCAGTAATATGGGCGATAAAGAAATTCAATATTTATCTGTATGGGAAGGCATTTAAGTTGCAAACGGATCACAAACCTTTGTCGTTTCTAGCACAGGCTAGACATGAGAATTCTAGATTACTCCGTTGGTCTTTATTGATGCAGCCATTTGAGTTTAGCATAGAGTATATAAGTGGAAAAACAAATCTGGGAGCGGATTTTTTAAGCCGCCATCCGTGTGATGAGAATCACCCTAAACCCCAGGAAAAATAATAAATTTCTCTATGTGTATATAGAATTATAGACTGACATATAACGTCTGTTTTAAGTGGGGAGGATTTGTCGTGAGAAATTCTAATCCACATATATAAATTAAAACGTAAATGTAAAGCCTAACAAATAAATTTAATAAAAGGAAAGAAGAATGGTAAAGAACAGTGCTGTCACAATGACTGTACTCGAAATCCCCCTTGTTTTCTCCTTCGTCTGCAAATTGTAACGTTTCACGTTGATAGTAAAAGCCTACTGCTTCAATACCCGCTTTCTACGATAAAACATGTGCTGCATTTCTAAGAAAAACCTTGAGATACGCAAGATGACCTAGATTTAAAATTCCATTCATGTCATTTTATACACTACGTTACTATAAACGAAAGACAGATGGACTAAAGGATAGAGAGAAGGGAGGGCTGAAAGCCAGAACGCAGGCAATACTACCACAGTCGCGCGATACACAATTGCTGCCATCACGCGTGTAAGGCCACATGCACTAACTTTTTTCAAATCGACAGTGATAAAAGCCACTACCCATACCAGAGTTAGGTTTTAAAATCCTGAAAAACGCTTATTAGGAAATATGACATTATACTGGTTTACGTTTGAAAACATTACAGTACCCAGACACCACATCGTATTCGAAGTAAACAGGAGGTAGAAGAAAGTGCATATTTTGAACGCAGCCACTTAGCTCCTTTAAATTTGTATATTTGGGTTCCTTAGGACTTGCTGACAAAGAATATGTAAAACGTTACGCAAATAGTCTAGGAATTACCAAATTATAGCCAAAAGAAATAGTGAGGGATGTCAGACAACACTAGAATCAGAATCGCTCAGTGGCAGATTTTCACCCCACCATTGTACGGGAAATGGGTCTCCATGTTAAATCCGATTTGATTGGAGCGCAATAAATGTAAGGCTAAACACGATTAGTCGGGCTATAAATACTATCTTTCGTTGTCAGGGGAAACGGGAGTAGGAGTACTTTTTTTCAAACGATTGGGTAAACATGGCATGATTGGTTAGACTTGCCAATATAGTCAATTAGAGGCGTCAGGTCAGCACCACATTTGCAAATAAACTTACTACAGAATCAGTGCGTTGAGCACCAGTGCATATTTTTCTAAATAAAAGCCTGGGACATCGGCAGATCGAAATTGTGCTATATTCATTGCCAGTCAACGTAATTCTGTATTATTTCCATGAATTGTGGTAAGCTTGAAATATTTGATATCTTTTAATGAAAATTGAATGTAAATTGATAATTTATGTCTGTATATATGTGTGGTTCAGTAGCGAACATGAGGTGAAGCCTATATAGTGCTCCAACCTGAACAGAAGGTGTCGGAGGAAAGTAAAACTGCATGGAATTGCCAAACAGTACACTGCCACCTATATTATTGACTAGAAAGAAATAATGCTGGAATTGCAGAGGCGTGGTAACCATTAGGGAGGAATATACTGGTGAAAATTGTTTCAGATGAAGATAGCAGTTGGCCTACCGCTCTGAACTCAGTGTTTGTTATGTATTGTGCTCAGTGTAGAAATAGAGTATAAATTAGTTCTGAAGTAGGAGGTACAACCTTCTTGTTTCAGGGACTGTGGTCTTAAAGCTATTGAGCAGTACCTGGTCAGAGCTTTGCTGAATCCAGAGGCGGACAGCTTACTCCTTGGTCCATATAGCAAACAGTGAGGTGTCTCCAGAACACAGGGGAGCAATCGAGCAGAGGAGTCTTTTCCTGTCGCCATCACGAAAGTTAAGCCTATGTGGCCAGCGGAGCTCAACATTATGTAACCCCATCTTAAACTGACATTGTATAAAAATAAGAGGGGAAATTAATTGTTAAATGAACGGAACTGAGAATATCTCCAATACTAGTTCAAACAGAAATAAACACTTGAAGTCATGATGACAAATAACAACATTGCTTGAAAAAAAAACAACACCAGTATTACCTCATATTACTACTACACAACTGACACACATAGGATAAGATTAATAAAATATGTCACTACAAGATTCATATTGATAAATTCTGTACATATAACTTGTAATTAAAATTGATTGTGATTCCTGGTTCACTTTGTATTTGAATCAGGACACATATATATTAATGAAAAGTACGTAATACATATTGATATTTGAAAATTTACCAGTGACTCATTCAAGATAGTCTTATAGAATGTTACATGTGTGTGAGTGTCACAGTGTTGTCACGTGTGGTGGAATAAATTAAATTGTTTATCTGTCTGTTGTTGTTGTGACTTACACTTCATCATATACATACCCTAGACATTCAACATAGTCATCCCTATATTCCAGAATAATTCTGACTGAGGTATAAATATGTGGTAGCAAGTAAGGTCATCTATAATACACTACCCTTATTAGATATAGATACCTTCACAGCTGATCTCAGTCAGTACACTAAGTTCCCTATAAATATTTATATTATCCCACTTTACCATACTGTCAATCTCTGCCATTTTAGTTCATGACCTCACGCTATATATAATGATTCAATTTGCCAAGTTTCAGTCAGATCCTTGTACAAATAACATAGTTATGATGTTTTAAAAAAGGTGTATAATTTATTCACTATGGCGGCCATATTGGATAGCTAATTTGCATAATTAATGAGGTCATTATGTGGACAAACATTTTAAGTCCATATTAACACTATACACATGGTTGTTTGATTCTGAAAGGAAAATTTGAGTTTTTTTACCCTATCGAGGTATCCTTCTACCTTAAACATTTTAATCTGTAACGAATATACAGAGTGTCCCAAAAGTAGTGTAGGGATTTCAATTTAGTGTGCGGGACATACAAACATATCATTATGGCTTAAACAGCTGTTAACTCGTTTCAGGAAAATGTGGTATTTTTATTGACTAATTTTGTTTCTTCTTCAGATTGTTGTGTAACCGCTAAAGGTTTAATAAAGATGGAAAGATGGACAACTCAACAGCCGTTACAAAAGCATGTCGGGATGGTTGGACCTTACTTTTTCTAAAAAGAGGAAAGTGAAGCAGTTGCTGTTAATGGTGAATGGAACCGTTTCATAATCGATGTATTTGTTGGACCAACATCAATAATCGCCATTCGATTTTATTTCAAAAAGATGGTGGCACTTGTCATACTGCGAGACAAATCATGAACAGTTTACGCCATTTTTTGCTTTTGTTTTTGGAAACAAAATCACGTGGCGGTGACATTAACTGACCCTCATGGCGACCAGAAGATTTCCTCTGAGGATATTTACAGAGTAGCGTCTACAGCAGAGTTTCTTAACAGGAGGTCTATATATGGATTTTAGGTGGTCCGTGTACATAACCTAAACATTTGAATTTTATATTCACCTAAATTATTACTCTGAAAATTATCATGTATTTCTGCATTTAAGAAATATATTCTTTTTTTTAGATTGTTTTTATATTTCTGTGTTACTAAGGTTAGCGATTTTTCTATGTAATAAAATGTATTATTTGTATGAACACATTTTAATTATACGCCTACGTCTATGAACATTTTAATTATACGTCTATGAACATTTTTTCTACAAAGGGGTTTATATCCTTCACCGGACAATTTAAGGAGTCCACACACTACACAGGACAATTAAAGGGGTCCACAGACTTCACCGGACAATTAAAGGGGTCCCCATACTTCACCAGACATTTAAACGGGTCCACAGACTTCACCGACCATTAAAGAGATCCACAGACTTCACCGACCATTAAATGGATCCACAGACTTCACCGGACAATTAAAGGGGTCCACAGACTTCACCGGACAATTAAAGGGGTCCACATACTTCACCAGACATTTAAACGGGTCCACAGACTTCACCGACCATTAAAGAGATCCACAGACTTCACCGACCATTAAAGGGATCCACAGACTTCACCGGACAATTAAAGGGGTCCACAGACTTCACCGGACAATCAAATGGGTTATACTGTTCATTTTATAAATATATTTTGCACACTGTTTTCTTTGTAATAGTACAGTATATACAATCTTTTGGTGCAACAATACTCACTCACTCAATCACTCACTCACTCACTCACTCAATCACTCACTCACCCATTCACTCACACTATCACACGCAAATACACAAACATTATTACAAAATTCATGGAGAACAAACATTGAAATCAATCATACAGAACATTTTAAATTAAGAAATAAAGTAAATTTCATTGCAATTGAAAACATGTAAAGAAAACCCTTATAATTAAGACATAAAGAAAATTACATGAACGGGAATCTTATCTGTCATGGTGAGGGATGCGTTATGAGGGCTCTTGGATGCCTTTATTAATTACAAAAATAATCAAAAACAGCGTACAACTGCAAAAACGTGGATGAAAAGATGCTCCACAAAGACACGTGTAAACGCATCGAAAGGCACAAAAGTCACGAGAACACGGAAGCAGCGCCACCTTGCTGGAATTTGTTGCCTTCAGCGCTTCCGCGAGAATCCGCGAGGTGCCTGCAAATGGCAAAATATAGGTTACACTTTATCTCGCGCGAATGAATGAATCTACGAATACGGAACACGATAATAGCGACGACTGACTGTACTTAATTTTACATACGTATTTCTTAACTCTAAACTTAATTATATGAAAGAAACCTCAGAGTAAAGAGAATGAACTGTTCAATTTTTTGTTTTCGTTTTGATAAAAATCGGATGTCACATAAACATTAAAGCCCAACGTGAGATCTGCGGTAGCGCAGTGGTAGGTGCACTGGCTTCCTACGTCGGTGCTCTATGGTTCGATCCCCAGTTGAAGTGGAATTTTTTTTATACCGGAAACGGCTCCGGGGTCGACCGAGCCTCATGAATTGGGTACCAGAGCCACTCTGGGAAGGTTAAGGCGGCTGGCGTGATGCTGACCACATCACCTCTAGTGTGTCGATGGTCAAGAAAATGTAGGCCTAACACCATATTCCCAATATGCTTCAATGGGCGTGTAACGGGATCCTTTCAACGTGAGATCCGGTCTGTTCAACAAATGACTTTAATGCGAGCACTAATTTCTGTTGTCCTGATAACAAATGATTATTGGCCATTCTAGATGTTATTTGGTGTTCTGGAAATAACAAGTAAAACTTATCAGTCATGTGACAGTTATGGCTCTTTGTTTTGACATTGGTTTCATGTATATGACCGTCCGATTGGCTGAGTGGTTAGAGCGCTAGTCTCTCGCGGCACAGGAGCCGGTATCGACACACTTTAGTCTACCCAGCTGTAAATTGATACCTGACTTCGCACTTGAGTTTGTGAAGGAAAAGGCAGCGAGGAAGGGAAGTGGTCACTCCACCTCTCGATGCTGGACCCAGTGGCGTCACTAGGGTTGGTATCACCCAGTGCGGTAACTCATGGTATCACCCCCATGGACCTCCTTCCGTACCAGACCATACAGAATCCTTAGTAATGTTTTTTGTACTAACGTTACTCGTAAATCGTAATTCCCGTATATACTGAATGAAATGGCAATAGTAGTGACATAAACAACTTGCAAATTTAAAATTACATCTTTAAATTACAATATCATACGCGCAGCCTAAATGCATTCACATTTACATAGTTTCATGTGGTTAAAGTTGTGGTAAAGTGGGATGATATAAATATTTATAGGGGACTTAGTGTACTGACTGAGATCAGCTGTGAAGGTATCTGTATCTAATAAGTGTGGTGTATTACAGATGACCTTACTTGCTACCACATTTAGACCTCAGTCAGACCTATTCTGGAATATTGTGATGACTACGTTGAATGTCTAGGGTTATGATAATGATGAAGTGTATGTTCACAACAACCAACAGACAGATAAACAATTTAATTTAATCCACAATACTTTACAACACTGTGACACTCACATACATAGAACACTCTATAAGACTATCTTAAATGAGTCAAGCGTTAAAGTTTAAAAATATATGTATTAATTCCTTCAAATATTAGATATCCTGATTCAACTACAAAATGAACCAGGAATCACAATCAAATGTAATCACAAGTTATATGTACACAATTTATAGATAGAATCTTTGTATTGACATATATTATTATTGCAATTTGTGTGTAAGTTGTGCTGTAGTACTATGAGGTAATATTGGCTTTTCAAGCTAGGTGGTTGTGTGTCATCATGACTTCAAGTGTTTGTTTCTCGTGGACATAATATTGGGAAAGTTCACAGTTTCTTTTATTTGAAACAAATAAATGTCCCTCTAGATTTAAGGTAAAGTCACTGTTAGAGGGGTATACACAAGATTGAGCTGCTCTGGCCACGGAATCTTAACTTCTGTGGGGGCAGCAGGAAACAGTCTCCACTGCTCGCTTGCTTCACCGTGTTCTTGAGACACAACACAGGTCGATATATTGACCAAGGAGTCTGCTACCAGCCTCTGAATTCAGCAACACTCAGACCAGGTGCTGCTTTAATATGTTAGTACCACTGTCCCTAAAACAAGAAGGCTGTACCTCCTACTTCAGAACTAATTTATAATCTATTTCCACACTGAGCACAATACATAACAAACACTGAGTTCAGCGCCGTAGGCCAACTGTTAGCTTCTTATGTAATAACATTCACCAGTATTCCTCTCCCTAATGGTTACAACGCCTCTGCAATTTCAGCATTATTTCCTTATATTCAATAAGATAGGTGTCATAGTACTATTTGGCAATTCCATATAGTCCTAGGCAGTTAAACTCCTCTCCGACAAGTTTTGTTCATGGTGGAGCAATTTTCTAGGCTTTGCCTCATGTTTGCTACTGAACTACACACATACAGACATAAATTTATCAATTCACATTCAATTTTCATCTAAAAGATATCAAATATTTCTAGCTTACCACAATTCATGGAAATATTAAACAAAATACGTTGACTGGCAATGAGTTATGGCACAATTCCGATCTGCCTCTGTCCCAGGCTTTTATTTAGAAAAATATGAGCTGGATCTCAACGCACTTGCTTCTCAGTAAGTTTATTTTAAAAATGTGGCCCTGAACTGACGCTCCTAATTGACTATATCAAATGGTCTAACCAATAAGACCATGTTTACAAAAGTATTTGAAAAAAGTACCCTTCCTACCGTTTCCCATAAAAACCAAAAATAGTATCTGCAATCGACTAATCATGTTTAGGCTTACATATTCTTCTAGCCAATAAAATCGGATTTAACTTGTTGGCCTATTTCCCGTAAAATAGTGGTTTCAAAACATGCCACTGAGCAATTATGATTTGGTGCTGTCAGACAACCTCACTATTTTATTTTGGCTATAATTTATTAATTCCTAGACTATTTGTGTAACACTTAACATATTCTTTGTCAGCAAGTCCGAAGGAACCCAAATATATAAATTTAATGGAGCTAAGTGGCTGCGTTCAAAATATGCATTTTCTTCTACCACCCGTTCACTTCGATACGATGGGGTGTCTTCTGTACTGTTAGACTAATGTCAGGAGCTTAGACATAAATCAGTAGAATGTCATGTTTCCTAATAAGCATTAACCATGTTTTAGAAAACCTAACCGTGTATTGGTAGTGTTTTTTGTCCCTGTTTATTTGAAAAAAAGTTAGTGCTTCATGCCTTACGCGTGGGATTTGCGTTCACTTTTTCATCGCGAGACGTGGTAGTATTGCCTGCGTTCCTCCTTTCAGCCCCTCTCTCTCTCTCTCTCTCTCTCTCTCTCTCTCTCTCTCTCTCTCTCTAAGTCCATCTGTCTTTTCATTACGCAGTGTATAAAATGAAATTAATGCTAGTATTAATCTAGGTCATTAAGCAGTGTGCCTATCTCAAGGTTTTCTAAGAAATACAGTACACGTTTTATTGTTTTGTTGAAACGCGTGTTAGTTGATGCAGTAGGCTTTACTAGTAAACGTGAAAGCGTTACAATTTTGCAGACGGAGCATAAAAAAGGGGTTTTTATTGTTTAGCCATTACGGAGGTATACACGCTGGCGCATGTTATTGAGAAAGCACTGGTCTTCCACCATTCTTCTTTCCTTTTATTGAATTAACTCGTTAGGCTTTACATTTACTTTTTAATTTAGATATGTGGATTTAGAATGTTTCACGACAAATTCTCCCCACTTAAAACAGACGTTATATGTCAGACTATAATTCTTTATACACATAGAGAAATTTAATATTATTCCTGGGGCTTACGGTGATTTTCATCACACGGATGGCGGCTTAGAAAATCCGCATCACCGGTTCGCTAATTTTATTTTTATCATGGATTAATGCAGGTGGGTCAATTCAAAGTAGGCACGACTCAAGAAATCTGCCCCAGACCTCTGCAATCCAAGAACCCATTTCAGATATGTTACTGTACAGCTGCAAGTGTTACGGCTTGTCTTACTACTGCTTAGCAATCAATATTCACCATTTTTTTTTCTTCTCTGAGTCTGCTCAACGACATGTCCAGAGAAGATTAGATGTTCCTCAAATTGTACGTTATGAGGAGTTGATCTATATGGTGATATCTGAGTTGTGTAGTGGATCCAATAATTTTCTCATCAGCCTTAATAAACACTCGGACTATCCTCAATTCAAAAGGCAACAAGGGAGACACTCTGCTCCTCCGAAATGTTCCCAGGAAACAATTGGTCTGATCTCAGGCTTTACTGGAATCTGATAGTATCCTTTGATCAGATCCACTTTTGAGAAATATTTAGCTTTATTTAGCCTGGCAAACAACTGATTTGTATCCGGCAATGGATCCACCTGACCTTCTGTGATAGCATTCAGTCTCCTGTAATCTATACAGAGTCTATGTTCTCCAGAGGGTTTCCTTAAGAGCACCACACTGGAACTATATGAAGATTCACTGTGTGAAATTATTCCCTCCTTCAACAAATAGTCTATCTCTTCCTTCAAGGCTTTCTCCTTAGCAAAAGGAATCGAATAGGCTTTAATACAGAAAGGTGTGGGGTCTATCAGCTTCATATCATATTCCAATAAGTTTGTATGCCCCGGTCGGTCTGTCAACACCTCTGTATGATCATCTAGAACCTGTTGCACTCTCTCCTTCTAATTTTTCGTTAAATGTGTACTGATTTTCACCTGTGCCGCTGTCTCACAGGGATGTAATGGATATTCAAATGATGAAAGTGGTTCCTTTTTTATCTCCATTGCAATGGACAAGGTCAACAAGTGAGTCTCTTCCTGATTTTCTCTTTCCAAATATTTCTTCAGGAGATTCACATGATAGATTTTTTCTTTCCCCTTCTTATCTATCTTATAATTGGTTCTAGACACCTTCTCTAGAACTGTATATGGACCTTGCCATCCAATTTGTAACTTATTCTGACTACCGGTTAGAAGAAGCAGTACCTTCTCTCCCACTGCCAAATCTCTGTCTTTAGCATTCTTGTCTATTTTTCCATGCACTGGTAGGGTCTCTTCCACTAGAAGCACTGTAGTGAAGATTTTTCTTTCCCGAATCATCATGCACAAATCGACCGCTACCAACTTTCCTCTTGGGGCTTTCTCCCCACTTAGAATTCTTGATGAGAGATTTCCTGTCTACATCTTCTTCCTCCAGTTTACATAAGTCCGATTGAGGGATTTTCGGCTTATTCTGGGGTAAGACATCTTTTTGCACTCGCCGCATAGTAGCCATTGTAAAACAGTCAATTGAAGCTTGTCCGTGAAAAGGGGCTTCCCATTTCACTTGGTCCACTTTATTATTCTTTCTATTATCAGGCCTAAGTTTGCCCCGTGGCGTGTCCAGGTCCTGATCAATGTTTCCACTTGTGGGTGTTCCCTCATGTGCTATGCTACACCTCTCTACAAAATTCTCAATGTCCCACCTTGCCTTGGGCCAATAATAATTTTGAGCCACCCTTTGGATGATGGTACCTATCTTCTCATGATCCCCATCTTGTTTCACACGTAAACTCCTTATTAATTCTGCCCTATACCTTTTTGGAAGTACCAGCTGTCCCTGACCTTTGGATCTAGTTCCAGTCTTCCGGTATATCAGTTTGTTCTTCACATAGAAGTCTCCTTTTCCTGGAGGTGTGTGACAATTGGACAACTTCTTAAAACAAGGCTTGAATGTCTTATCCCCAGCCTGCGCCTTCCTCATCTCTTCTGGAGTGGTATTTATCATAATATCCTCCTCCTGTCTAGAGGTTGACCTGACCTGAAGGGTGGCCATTACTATAGGGTTCCTTCTGCAACGGTCAGTGTCATGATTGTTCATCTTACAATTTTTACACCACCTCCTTCCTTGGTTGAAAGATTTTCTTTCATCAAATTTCCTTTCATCGAATTGTGGGGTTTTATTTTTATTGTCATACCGTGGCCTATCTAACTGGTGCTTACCCTTGTTCTGATCTCTAGGATCAAATGTATTAAAGTTCTGTGGTGCCTTAAAATTATCTACCTGTTTCTTTTTATTACTTGATACCTCTGCCTGAGCTGCTTGATACCTTTCAGCGACATTCAGTAACTCACCCAGTCTCTCTGCACCTTGTTCCATGAGAAACTTTCTCAGGTCTGGAGCCATGGACTCTCTTAGTTGTTCTATAAGGATCATTTCCTTACGATCTTGGGTTTTCCCCAGAGAAGTCCATTTCTCCAAGTATGTCTCTAACCGTGCAGAGAACTGGTGATAGGTTTCCCCTGACAGTAGTTTAGCATTCCTAAATTTTTTTCTATAAAATTCACCATTCTTTTCATATCTTAACAAAATAGCCTGCTTTAGCATGTCATAATTTTCTTGATCACCTCTGCTCATTTTGGCAAAAACTTCATAAGCTGCACCACGAAGCCCTTGTGATAACTTTAAGCTCCACTTTTCTCTCTCTAACCCATACGTGGTAGCTAATATTCATATCTATTTAGATAGCTCTCGATATCATCTTCTTTCTCAACAAAATGATCTAAATTAAAGTTCATAGCTGAGGTTGAGGCTCCCTGACCAGCAGTGGCATCAGAGGTAAAGGGACTGGCACCATTTTCAGGAGCATGGCCTTGAAATTCCAACTCCCTTAGTCGTAACTCATGTTCCCTTTGTAATCTCTTTTCCTCCTTTTCTGCTTCCCTTTCTGCAGCCTGTCTTCTTTCTTCTGCTTCTCTTTCTGCAGCTAATCTCTTTTCTTCTCTTTCTGTAGCTTGCTTTCTTTCCTCTGCTTCTCTCTCAGCGTTTATTTTCTTCTAATTGGAGCCTTTTAATCTCTTTATCTGCCTCCAATGCTTTAGCCTCTTTGTCAGCCTCAATCTGCAACTTTATAATTTCTTTTTCAGCCTCTAACTTTCTTTCAGCCTCTTTTTCTAATCTTTTTTTCTTCACGTTCAATAAATTTGTCACATTCAGTAGTGACATAGGCAATCATAACTTGCCCGTCCATTCCTAACTCTTTCGCAGCCTGCACAGCAGCAGATCGAAATTTTGCTAGGTCCGCCATTTTCTACCAGGCAAATGTATACAATATTTAACAAAACAATTTTATCTATAAATAATTATCTAAGGACAACCACAGGCACTGAGAGCTCAACCTTATTTATTTCCACCCAAGGATACCTTTTAATTTTTTATAATTTCCCGAAGTGAATTACTCCCAATATATATGCTAGGGGAAGGTTCAATATCCCGGGATCGAGATCCCAATATATGTGGTAAAGTGGGATGATATAAATATTTATATGGGACTTAGTGTACTGACTGAGATCAGCTGTGAAGGTATCTGTATCTAATAAGTGTGGTGTATTACAGATGACCTTACTTGCTACCACATTTAGACCTCAGTCAGACCTATTCTGGAATATTGTGATGACTACGTTGAATGTCTAGGGTTATGATAATGATGAAGTGTATGTTCACAACAACCAACAGACAGATAAACAATTTAATTTAATCCACAATACTTTACAACACTGTGACACTCACATACATAGAACACTCTATAAGACTATCTTAAATGAGTCAAGCGTTAAAGTTTAAAAATATATGTATTAATTCCTTCAAATATTAGATATCCTGATTCAACTACAAAGTGAACCAGGAATCACAATCAAATGTAATCACAAGTTATATGTACACAATTTATAGATAGAATCTTTGTATTGACATATATTATTATTGCAATTTGTGTGTAAGTTGTGCTGTAGTACTATGAGGTAATACTGGCTTTTCAAGCTAGGTGGTTGTGTGTCATCATGACTTCAAGTGTTTGTTTCTCGTGGACATAATATTGGGAAAGTTCACAGTTTCTTTTATTTGAAACAAATAAATGTCCCTCTAGATTTAAGGTAAAGTCACTGTTAGAGGGGTATACACAAGATTGAGCTGCTCTGGCCACGGAATCTTAACTTCTGTGGGGGCAGCAGGAAACAGTCTCCACTGCTCGCTTGCTTCACCGTGTTCTTGAGACACAACACAGGTCGATATATTGACCAAGGAGTCTGCTACCAGCCTCTGAATTCAGCAAAACTCAGACCAGGTGCTGCTTTAATATGTTAGTACCACTGTCCCTGAAACAAGAAGGTTGTACTTCCTACTTCAGAACTAATTTATAATCTATTTCCACACTGAGCACAATACATAACAAACACTGAGTTCAGCGCCGTAGGCCAACTGTTAGCTTCTCATGTAATAACATTCACCAGTATTCCTCTCCCTAATGGTTACAACGCCTCTGAAATTTCAGCATTATTTCCTTATATTCAATAAGATAGGTGTCATAGTACTATTTGGCAATTCCATATAGTCCTAGGCAGTTAAACTCCTCTCCGACAAGTTTTGTTCATGGTGGAGCAATTTTCTAGGCTTTGCCTCATGTTTGCTACTGAACTACACACATACAGACATAAATTTATCAATTCACATTCAATTTTCATCTAAAAGATATCAAATATTTCTAGCTTACCACAATTCATGGAAATATTAAACAAAATACGTTGACTGGCAATGAGTTATGGCACAATTCCGATCTGCCTCTGTCCCAGGCTTTTATTTAGAAAAATATGAGCTGAATCTCAACGCACTTGCTTCTCAGTAAGTTTATTTTAAAAATGTGGCCCTGAACTGACGCTCCTAATTGACTATATCAAATGGTCTAACCAATAAGACCATGTTTACAAAAGTATTTAAAAAAAGTACCCTTCCTACCGTTTCCCGTAACAACCAAAAATAGTATCTGCAATCGACTAATCATGTTTAGGCTTACATATTCTTCTAGCTAATAAAATCGGATTTAACTTGTTGGCCTATTTCCCGTAAAATAGTGGTTTCAAAACATGCCACTGAGCAATTATGATTTGGTGCTGTCAGACAACCTCACTATTTTATTTTGGCTATAATTTATTAATTCCTAGACTATTTGTGTAACACTTAACATATTCTTTGTCAGCAAGTCCGAAGGAACCCAAATATATAAATTTAATGGAGCTAAGTGGCTGCGTTCAAAATATGCATTTTCTTCTACCACCTGTTCACTTCGATACGATGGGGTGTCTTCTGTACTGTCAGACTAATGTCAGGAGCTTAGACATTTTTTTTTTTTTTTCGTACGCCCGCTAATACTCGAGGCGAAATCTCAGGTTATTATTTTAAGTCTAACCTGACATTGATTTTACGTGAGTATCCCTTTATTTCTTGTACAGAGACAGGTGCCCCTCGCCATTCAGGCAAATACTCGCCGATTTCGGAGGTACCCATTGCAGCTGGGTCGGCTCAGGAGCCGCCAGTCCCTGGTCGACAACACTCCCTCAAATGTTCTCGCCAGGTCTCGAGTTAATCCAGTCCAAATCCCGGTCGACGAAAAATCCTCAAATGCCGTCGCCCGGGTTTGATCCTGTATCACCCGGTCGCCAGAGCGGTGTTGTAACCACTACGCTAGCGCGGCTCCCCAGCTTAGACATAAATCAGTAGAATGTCATGTTTCCTAATAATAAGCATTAACCATGTTTTTAAAACCTAACCGTGTATTGGTAGTGTTTTTTGTCCCTGTTTATTTGAAAAAAAGTTAGTGCTTCATGCCTTACGCGTGGGATTTGCGTTCACTTTTTCATCGCGAGACGTGGTAGTATTGCCTGCGTTCCTCCTTTCAGCCTCTCTCTCTCTCTCTCTCTCTCTCTCTCTCTCTCTCTCTCTCTCTCTCTCTCTCTCTCTCTCTCTCTCTCTAAGTCCATCTGTCTTTTCATTACGCAGTGTATAAAATGAAATTAATGCTAGTATTAATCTAGGTCATTAAGCAGTGTGCCTATCTCAAGGTTTTCTAAGAAATACAGTACACGTTTTATTGTTTTGTTGAAATGCGTGTTAGTTGATGCAGTAGACTTTACTAGTAAACGTGAAAGCGTTACAATTTTGCAGACGGAGCATAAAAAAGGGGTTTTTATTGTTCAGCCATTACGGAGGTATACACGCTGGCGCATGCCATTGAGAAAGCACTGGTCTTCCACCATTCTTCTTTCCTTTTATTGAATTAACTCGTTAGGCTTTACATTTACTTTTTAATTTAGATATGTGGATTTAGAATGTTTCACGACAAATGTGAAAATTCATTTTGGTGTCACCCCCTCTAATGGTGTCACCCGGTGCGGTCCCGCCCCCCCCCCCTTTTCCGCTAGTGACGCCACTGGCTGGACCTAGTCTCAAACATTTCACTCGCCTTCGGCATTATCTACTATAGGACTACCTTTATCTTTCATGTTTATACAGTAGATACAAATGGGGATAAAAACATCTAAAAATAGATAGTGACTTTACAATCAACATCTACAATAATAAACAACGGATACTTGATGCTTTGAAGCAGAACATAACAGATGGAATTCGTGAAGTCAGTAAAGAAACTTTACATTTTGCTATCAGAGTCGGATCTGCATTGGGGGGAGGGGGGGGCGGCCCTGAAATATCACATTTTTGACGGGCCCCTTTTATAAAAAAAATAGTGTTGGGGCATGGGGAAAAACGTATTATAGAGACAACTGGATTTGGGGGCTCTGAAGCTCAAGCCTCATCAGCTTCATAGTAGATCCGCCTCTTGGTGCTATCATCATCATCATTATGTCCCCTTACACTCATTACAGAGCATAAGGTGTCCAGCACTGTAGCTGGTGTTCTTGCACGAAGCCTGTGTCAAGGCACTCCTATGCTCCTGCAGTGGTACGTTCTGGTAGCAATTTGTTTGACATGATGAGGCTGCCAACCTCAAACACAACCTCATATTAGTTGCCTGGTATGACAAACCTCTTGTTGCTATGGACTATTAATTCCAGAGGACATTCATGTAATGCTGCTCAGAGCCTACACGTGATTGATGCTGCTGTTTATACGTATGTTACTTAAATCTCTGCGTCTCAGATGTACATTACTAGTAAAATTAATTAATTAAACATTTTTACGCCATTCAAATCCCTACACTATTTTTGGGGGACCCTGTAGTTTCCGTTCTGAACAAGTTGTTAATCTCTGTATTGATTTGTTGTTATGTGCCTGGTAAACTCTAGAATTTATTTCTCTTCATATTGAATAGGGTATATTCTTCTTCTTCGTTCGCCCTGAAAAGGACGGTGGTTTCGTTGTGTCTGTTTACAACGTAGCTGTGATATCTGCACCTTTCGGTCGACACATCCGACTTCTGCACGGCATTTTTTAAGGACCGGGTTTGCCTTCCCATTTCGATCCATGCTCGCTCAGCCAGCCTGCACTGCTGCAGACTGTTTTCAGGACCACCACGTGGAGGTGGAGCACGGTCTTGACCAGCTCTGGTTCGCTGGTCCTGACGCAGGCAGTCAAGCTATGAGTCGCTGACTGCATTCACTATTGCTGCATCTTGGGGTCCCAATAGGGTATATGAGAAAGCTTGCTAAAATCAAAGGGTTACGTAGACAACAACGGCTGGGATCCCCTGGCCTAGACGATCATGTCTCTGAATAGCTTTCTGTATATATACAGAATTGCGATGTTGGCTCTTTCACCATGTTAAAATGTCAGATATCCAGCTATTTGTAGATAGACGTAGAGAACTATTAAATATTAAATAGACTAGATAGACATAGGGACGTGCACAGTATAGTCAAACAGAAGTTAGTAAAGAACAACAGTTAATATTATATGGTTTGTGGGAATGTAAATAACCGTTGAGGTGCTAGTAATACATTTCACAGATGTCAAATAAAGACCACATTAAATATTAAACAAAATACCCCTGGCTTTTGCACCCCTCCCCTTCCATCCGTCTTTACTACTCTACAGCAAATATTAAGACTCCACCATATTGGATGAAGAAAGAAAGACACACACACGGAACCACTCACCTTTTACTCAATTTACAATGATTGGACAGGACAAAAACAACAGCATAGAAGTTTAATAAATGACTGCTTGCGTAGAAAAAAGGATTTAAATTGTAGGAGAAGATCACAAATACGGAACTAATGACAAGATTCAGACACGCAACAGTGGAACAGGACACAAGAACAAGACACTGGAGATGGATAGGACACACTTTGAGAAAACTTTGTGATAGTATTACAGACCAGTTCTTGTTCTGTAATCGCCAGGATAAGAAAAGAGAAGTAGACCATAAAAAACACATGGAGAGAAAAACTAGAGACAAAAGTGAAAATAAGGACGAAATCATAAAAAAGACCTTGAACGTTTGGTACATCTGTTCTACACAAGCACCAGTTTATGAAAGTATGTATAATTCTAGTTGTCTCTTTTGTTGTTCTCTATTCTTCATGGCTATACCATAGAACAGCCTTTAAACTTGAGTTAATAATTCTTGTTTCTTTTTCCTATTCTCTTAGCAGAAGACAATTTTCCGTTAATCTTTGTGGCTTTAAAGCAGTCAACCAAGTCAAAGCCAAAGAATTACGCATGGGCCTCAAGTGACTTCTCCATGCTAAGTGTGCAATGCTGGGTTTTGAACAAATTTAACTACCGGTGGAATCCCTGGAAGTGTGTTGATGATTTTCAAGAGTCAATGAGGATGTAACTAGTCTGACAGACATAGGTTCACTTCCACGCACATATACTGTAGCATTGTGCATAGCTGGCGGTCATATAAGGATGACTCCAGATATGCTTCCATGCATAAATCAATAATGTAGAACTAGCAGCAAGATGAGGTGGGATTTTTTTAAGGCCACAAACGGCTCCTGGGTCGACTCAGCCCCAATTGGGTACCAAAGCAACTCTGGGAAGGTTAAGGCGGCCGGCGTGATGCTGACCACATCACCCCTAGTGTGTTGATGGTCAAGAAATTATGGGCCTGACACCATATTCCCAATATGCCTCAATGAGCGTGTAACGGGATCCTTTACCTTTTACCTTTTTTGCACCAAGAACCAGACAGGTGTGTTTGTGGAACATTATCTATGAGTACATTTGTTATGGATATGATACATTCTGAGAAATCTTGTTGATAGCTTTACACGACGGCCCCGATCTAGAATTCTGAGAACTACATGGAGAAGAGACCTGGTGTCAGATATAAAAGGGAAAAGGCAAACAGGGAACGATCTTGAGCGCATGGCACAGGACAGGAAGACATGGAATAAGTTTGTTGAAGGCCTATGCTCCGTGGGAAGCTAAAACCTAATAGTGATAATGATGATTTATGGCTTTACTATGATGCTTTTTTAAATTTGGAAATTATAATCTCATGTTCACACCAGTTCTTAATCATAAAGACGGCATGAATAAATTTTCACTTTCAAAAGATAACTTTAAAACTCATTCAAACTAACTTGAAATATACTCAATATGTTCTACATGCCTACCAATACAGATAGCCGCTAATTTAGAAAAATAAACATGGTTGGGTATCTTTAAAGGTCATGCAGAATAACCCAGTACTTTGTTTTTTAAATATATAAATTTAGTGAACATCTCTTCAGACGTGCAACTGTGCCAGAAGGGTAAGCGAGCAGCTTTTATCGATAGATAGATAGATAGATAGATAGATAGATAGATAGATAGATAGATAGATAGATAGATAGATAGATAGATAGATAGATAGATAGATAGATAGATAGATAGATAGATAGATAGATAGATAGATAGACATGTGATAGGTTGGGCGAGATGATGATGATGCTGTTGTGATATGTGATCACTTTCTTGCACACTCGCACCGACCCGAACAACAATAAAACTCTTGATTCTAAGGCAGAGGCTGTATTTATTCATACAACCCATTCAGTGGCAACAAGCACATAAAGCAAATATTAAACAAATAAAACAAAGCAAACAAAACACCCAGCCAGTGCTCAATTGCTAATCTGAAACGCAAACAAAGCACCGACTAGTTAAAATCATAATAGTTAAATAATGAGAAAAACCATGTTCTCACCTGGCAAACTGTCCTTCCACGCCACCTGAAACATCCCCCTATTACACACACATCCACTCTCATACATGTCTTCCAATGAGACTAGTTTGATGTTGTGCATGAGGCAGGCAATCTCACCATGTAACACAGATTGCTACCGAAACCACTACTGCAAGAGCATATGAATGCTTCATGCGGAGGCCAGCCACATTGGTGACCCCATGCTCCATAAGGAGACCAGCCACATAGATGGCTCCATGCTTCACAAGGAAGATATATAAGGAGAAATATATATCTCCAAGTGAACCCACGTGCTCTATAATTATCCGACACATAACAATAATTAAATAATAATGAAATATGCATAAAATAGAGTTAAACATTATGTACAACGAATACTCTCATTAATGAGCATAAACCACCACCTCGCAACTGATTCACTTAAATATTCGTCCCTGCACTTTGAAGCATGTCGTATATGCCGACTGATGAGATTGGGAACTCATCATATAAAACACATTGCTACAAAAACAAGCCACTGCCTTAGCAAATAAATGCTTCGTGCAGGCTTCTGTTGGATTAAGCGCACTGGTGTCACCATGCTCCGCAAGGAGCAAACAGAGGAACGTTTATGTCTCAAATGTGCTCCACGTACCAAAAGTAGGGGTATCATATTTACAAGGCATATTAATGATTAGAACTAAATACATCACTTGGAGTGTAACACGTGGCTGCCATCTTGCGAGAACAGCATACAGTCACGCTAACAACCCAGCTAAGCTGCGTGGTTGTACATTCTATAGTAACCTTACATTATAATACTAAATATTATAGAAATAATGGCTTAGCAAAGCTATTTAAAGCAGTACAGATAACCAATAGAGATTTTACACTGTATAAAGGACTATGAAACTAAGAAAGCTAACACCAATTAGCTGTAGCCGATCTTACTAATACTTACACCACATTATCAGTCTAACATTACTGAAGAAGGACAGGACTTTATTCTAGTAAGCTGTAACATATTAATAAATTGCAGCACTCACCACACTAAAATAAACTATTTCGGCATCAGCACCGTAATTAATAAATATAACAATCTAAATCGCGCCACAATTAAATATTATTCTGTATCCGTAAGCGATATGACTAATGTTCTCTTTTTAGATCCTGACTGAGTAACACTAAAATGGCTGCCAAATCGCTATGTTTTAGTAAAAAGGTAGAGAACGACAGACAAAATGGCGATGACAAGATGGCGCTGTCACATATTCCCCGCCTGATTTTGTTGTCGTCCCGACAACTGTACTAAGCTAGGCGCTTCAGTCGTAATCTCTCAGAACGTCTCGGGACAGGACCCTCTTGAAGAAGCGAAAACACAAATATGAACTTCAGGGAGATTTTGGGGCGTTTTTTATGGCCCCATCACATATAGATTGATAAAGCAAATATTTTAACAGACTGACAGACACACACACCCATATATATATATATATATATATATATATATATATATATATATATATATATATATATATATATATATATATATATATATATATATATATATTTTCCTTATCCAGCGGCACTTGGGCTTTCAGCCCTTCGGCCCAATGACATGTCATTGCGAGGCTGGGGAACCTGAGGACTTTCCTTCCAACCCGGTCAGGAGCTTCGCTCCTTCCCATCCACAGAGGGTTTATCACAGGAGCCGTTCAGGCTATTCAGTCAAATTTCCGGCCGTAAACATTTCTTCAAACGCCGACGCCCGGGTTTGAACCATGAACACCTGGTCGCCAGTACAACGCCGAAGCCATTACACCAGCGCGGCTCCATATATATATATATATATATATATATATATATATATATATATATATATATGAGAGTGTGTGTGTGTGTGTGTGTGTGTGAGTGTGTTTATCAGATAGATATGGATTTATAACATAACGCAACCAATATAGAGCCAGAATATTATGCACAAAGAGTAGAATGATAGATACAGAGATAAACAGACAAACAGAAAAAGAGGGAGACAGACAAGCAGACAAAAACAGATGGACAGAAAGTCATGGACAAGGAAAGGCGGAAGATAACAGGAACACAACGGAAGAAATAATAAGCAAGAACAAAGTAATGAATTGAAGAAAGACAAACTTACAGACATGGATTAAGAAATGTTAAAGAATTATAAAAAAGAAATACTAAGAAGGAAAGGATAGCATAAAGACAGATGAATGAAAACAAGATAGGAAAACAAAAGGACGTGAAAACACACAAAAAAAACAACAAAAAAGGTGAAGCAGGAATGGATTAAGGACAGGTGGACAAATATTTTTTTGTATGGGGACAAGATTCATTTTTAGGGGCGGTAATTACAACATGGGAGGTAATTTAATAAAAGGCTGCCGCAGAAGACGTTATAAAATACGAGTTGAGGCTATGATGGGTTTTTCCCCCTTGCCACTATAACACTAGAAAGGGGGAAAAAAAATAACTCTTGAAATGTCAGGACCAAATGTAATATGTTCTGTGTTGCTGAAAAGTCAATTCCTATTTTGTAATTATTTTTTCTTCACTGCATTCCAATTAATGTATATGAAGCAAAAGTACAAATAAAGACAATTAACTGCCATTATGTTATAGAACATTGTATGTCACATTAACAACACATCTCAGCGTGAGACTCTGTTTGTTCTAAACATGATTTCATAAATAGCATCCATTTTCGCTATCTCCTGTAACGTCGGTTTATTGGCCTTCTATTTATGTTATTGTATATTATTTTCATTCTTAGATTAGAAAAAAAAAAGCAAGCTTCATTTGTCAAATGACATTTATTGCACATTATTTTGACATTTGTATGTCTAGTAGATTCAAATGAGGGTATATAAAAATTTATAGACAGAAAATTACTTTTCCGTCACCCTTGTATTTTCCTATTTCATTTGCTAGTGACAGAAAAGTGCGTTTATGTAAGTATTCGTCTTAACCAATCAAGTGGTTGCGCCATGTCATGTCAATGGAGCCCGATCAACTACAACTGTGTGACTAAAGCTGTAGGAGATGTTGCTTTATGGCACGAGAATGACCACGAGGCAGATAAATTGAGGATGGTACATAAATCCTACAACAGTACGAGCTCACATCTATGAGGGCGACATACTTGGCTAAAGAACGAAAACTTTAGCTCCGCACTTAGGGTTAAACTCAGGTAAATGATAGCAAGGTATGATGTGAAGAAACCCCACAACAAGGTGCACAATTATCCGCACCACAACAAGGTGCACAATTATCCGCACCACAACAAGGTGCACAATTATCCGCACCACAACAATGTGCACAATTATCCGCACCACAACAAGGTGCACAATTATCCGCACTACAACAAGGTGCACAATTATCCGCACCACAACAAGGTGCACAATTATCCGCACAATCATCCATCTCCTGTATGCTAACTATGGAGCACGTTTAAAAAAAAAAAAAAATTTTGCCTCGTTTTGACGAGGCGCGTCCCATTCAACCTAATCGGTTATATTAGGGTACATGTCCAAATATAAAAGACCTCCAGGTCTTGAAAACTGTAGCTGGTCCGGTTACAGGAAGCCGACATCATGCTGGTCCGGTTACAAGAAGCCGGCATCTTGCATTCACTGGTTCTTATAACGGTGATCTCTGTAGCAATTTCTTTTACATGATAAGCTTGCAAGCCACATGCGCAACCTCATATTCGTCGCCTTGTACGACATGCAAGATGGAATAGAAGTTCTATTCTTGCCTAGTCTCATATGATACCCCCTAGACCGGGCAGCGGATAATACTTTTATCACGTAAATCGCTAAGCCACCTTTGATAGAGGGGATCTACGTTTGTACAAAATGGTCTCGTACGATCGATGAAAAGAAAGCCGCCTGAGGGATGGGCAAAGACACAGATGATAAGTAGATAATCGCTTCTGCGGGACCATCCCTGTGTAATTAGTACAGATGACCTGGCAGAGGAGACACTCTGGGCGGAAGTATTACAGCATTAATAGAAAGAGGTCACGCGCTGGAATTTGTTTATGTAATATTTTAAAACACGCGGGGGGTATTATAATTTAAACACCCCTACCAATATAGTACAAAAGAGATTGGATTGGTGTAAAGTGAGAGCCGGAATACACAATGGTTCCCATTGGCAAATTCGTCGGAAGTACAATCTGGGATTTGAACTGAGAATTGAAAATATAATCTAGCGAAATCGGAGTCATAGATCAGACTGCATCGCCACGTCAAGCTAGCAATTCACCAGAGCCAGAAAGAGAAGGATCGGTCAAAAAAAATTCCAAAATGATAAGTGACAGATCGAAGTATTTGGGCAACTTTAAAACTAAAAAAAGAAGTAAACCCGCATTTTTAAATACGAAGACTGGAAACTAAAAGGACCAAGATCGAAGTATTTGGGCAACTTTGAAACTTAAAAAAGTAAACCCGCATTTTTTAAATACAAAGACTGGAGTCCTAAGGAATCAGATCACCCGTCCTAAGAGGAATATTACATTTCTAGACCAAATGATTCGAAAGCATCTAACCTAAGCTGCTAGTATCCATTCTAAACTGTGCCAGGGGATTGTGTCCCCAAAAGTTATTTTGGGGTAAGTGTAAACATTTATTTTACAAATGTGAACTTGACATGTTTTTCTTGCTAAGTGCATATATATGAGGCTGGCAACCTCAACAATGAAAGTAGTATATTCATAAACCACCACAACAAGCGCTGGTGATTTCTTCTTGTTAGTCGTACAGACAACCGACAGCAGAGGTGATCCCAGACTCCGACTGGAGCATTGATTAATGGTGATTACATTACGTGTGCCTCAAGTGTATCATATCCATTTGTGAGATATGTGTACCTTGTTAATTGTAATTCAGGTAAATCATTGCTTTAGCGCTGTCCAAGTACATATTTTCCCAGTTTAATATCCAGAAGAATATTTGTGATTTCTAATCATCTTCCTTGAATTACGTTGTGTATACTCAAAAGAATATAATTATTCAGAGAGGCTAACATTGGGGGGTGTACAGCGAGATAATGTGCCTATTAATTTGCAGTCCACAAATGTACTTAGCAGATGAATTTGTTCTTTTTATTTTTGTCTAAAGTTCGTGGTAAGAAGCTTCAAGAAGAAAGTTCTACGCCACTAGTAGTGAGTTAGAAGCAGGGAATCTACACTAACAGCCTAAATTGGACAGGTTGTGTGGAGAAGTGCCCTCATCACAGAAGAATTGACTAAACCACGGCTGCAGTAATCGATTCTGAGCTAAGTGCTTACTAAAAGGCAACAGCAAAGAACATTAACATTCCTCTTTCCAGTTCTATGAAGATAAAACTTTCATCTAAAATTCGCCATCATTTCATCTCTATTTTAACCTGTTAAAACGATTATTATATTGGTTACATGTTATTTTAAAACATAACAGTCATTGTTTATTCAGTTATTATAGGTATGAAAGTAAACGTTTGAGCAAGACTCTTTAATATATATAAACATCTGGACATATATTTACATATACAGAGCTAATATTCATAAAAGAATTTCGCTGGATTTACACCAGCTGGGGGCTTGAACGGGCTAAAACCATTGCTTAATTTTTCACAAAAGTCGACGGATCAGACATAAGTTAACAATTTCTCTGCCCTATGCAGTATTGTTCTTGACTTCTGAAAATATCTTGTGAATACACCATTGAGATAGAAGCGTCATTACACTTCTATCTACAACTCTGCCAAGAGTAATCTTGTGTGAAGGTAGACACCTTTGACGACATATTTTAGATATTCTTGCGTTTTGGCCACTGATAGACCACTACTGCAAAGCAGGGGAGGCAATCCGTGACAGAGGCAATGAATAGAGTAACCGCTTCCTCATGGCCGTCGTATAAGGCGACTGTTGCGTGTCTTTTATATTGTGACTGTCATTATTTAGTAAAAGGATGGTTACTGTGGCCAAGATCACTTCTAGGGTAGAACCAGTAGATACCGCAACAAGCCAATATCGATTTGAAGCAATAGAGCCACAACCTACGAAGTGGACGATATACACGCTGTTTATTAACAATTGACTATGCTCCAAATTCAGTATAGTAAAAGCCAATATATCAAATGGCATGACATATGCAGTCGTCGATATAACACTAGGACGTCAGTTAATGTCTGGAACACTGTCCTTTTCAATTTCCACATTTTTATTATATCTGTTACACTCGACATTAAGAATCCATACTCCCTTTAAACGAAGATAGCTAGATACACCTCACAAAAGATCTTGATGTACTAGTGATGGAACAACATAGGGATGTAGAATAATTATGTATTTTTCAGGAACTCAAACACATGCGTCCACTCGCCATGACACACAAAGGTAGAAGTCCCTGCAGACGATCTCTGCCTTCTGCATTCCTAATTTCACGTCTGCGAATCTACACCATAGAGGCATGACGTCACTACCTGTATTAATAAATGACTCCGTATAAAATAAACAAACAAGGAGCCCTGTCGAGCTACCTAATGATATCGACACAATCGTTATGAACTTTAATCATACCAGCGACTAACGAGCTTATTTATGGGGCTGGTAAGCTCAACATATTAAAGAAATTGCTTCAGAAACGGGACCCAAAGATGCAGCAATAGAGAATGCACTCAGCGACCCATAGCTTGACTGCTTGCGTCAGGGTCAGCGAACCAGAGCTGACCAAGACCCTACTCCACCTCCACGTGGTGGTCCTGGAAACAGGTTGCATCACTGCAGTCTGGCTGAGAGAGTAGGGATCGAAGAGGGAAGACAAACCCGGTCCCAAAAAATGCCGTGCTGAAGTCGGATGTGTCGGCTGAAAGGCGCAGATATCGCAGCTCCGGTGTAAACAGACACAACGCAACCAACGTCCTTTTCAGGACGAACGAGGAAGAAGAGGAAGAAGAAGAAGCTTCAGAAACTACCATTTTAGTAACACGTGATCGCTTGGTGGCGGGCCTCTTATAAGGAGACTAGCTGGAAATGTGTTTCTGTGCTAAATGAGGTATGAGCATGATAATGATTTTTTTTTTAATCGTACGCCCGCTATTACTCGAAGCATGATCTCCGGTTTGTATGTCTAGCTTCAGACTGATTTTACGTGAGTATCTCTTTTCCCTGTACGCTTTCAGCTGGTCAGAAAGTTGATAAAAGCTGATAAAGGGTCAGAAAGTTGATAAAAGCTTATAAATGGTGAGAAAGTTGGAGGAACAGTCTTTTTAAATACATACAAAAGGAGCATTCTCTGTGTTAGGAAATGTAAACTGAAATCTAAAGAAATCAAGTCCATTAGACAAATCAGAATTTTAAAATCAATTATCAATTTAGTATTATTATATGAAACTTAGGCAGGAACAAAATCAACAACCAAAAAGCGGCAAATTTTATAAATACATGTTTTTAAAGAATAGACAAAAATGAATTTATATGGCAAGATCACCTATGTGAAACTAATGATAAGAACCAGCACGCGCAGAGGAACAGAAAAATGAAAACGATAAATAAAAGGTAGGAACCACTGCATTATAGCCATTCTCTCTCCCCTCCTCCCCCCCCCCCCCCCTTGCCCTTTCCCTAATGTATAAGCTAAACACAAGTACGGTAGTTCACACTGAAGATAAGACGATTGAAAACACTGCCTACAAATATATTCTTACGTTTATCTATGTTAAATTAAAACAATCAACGAAAGATAAGAGTAAAAAAACTGAACATGTCTGATATATGCTCGATTTACTAAGCTTAATTTGTGTTCTTATCTACTGCACTTTTTTCATTCCGCTGTCTGAAGTAAATCAACATGGCGGAATATCGGCCACGTTTACAAAAGTATTTATAGTGCAGTGTTTCTCAACACCTCCAAAAATCATAGGGTTCCGTCGTTCATCCTCAGGGGTTCCCCGTAAATCGTGGAATAAATAAAGATTAAAATATTTAACACCACGAAAAATTCCAAATATCGTTTTTATTTAGATTTGTAATTAGGTACATGCGTCTATGTTTGTTTCTTATTGTATCGGTAAGTAGCCTACGTCTATAATTATTGAAACTTTTATAAATGTATGTATGATCAGTTGTTGTTGTTTAACTAGGGCTGCTGAGCTTCTCGCTCTTTTGCAGCCAATACCAAGTTGAAGTCTGCTTGGTATTATCTACACTGTAGATCTAGGCTTTTCCTGTGGCTTTTCTGCCATTCCAAAACGTGCTGAGTTGAAGTCATGAGCTCCAGTTTCTCCAGCTTGGCTTGCATTTAAAGGATCGTCACATCTGGTCCCAAGCTAGGAGTAAGACTATGCATTCCCCGCCATCCAAGGGGGATCTCCAACTATGCAGAGTTAAAATACTGTACTCTGATTCTGGGCTCACGCAAGGAATTGTCGCATCCTGTACAGAGTCACTTCTCAGCTCCCACTGCATGTCATTGGGTCCATAGTGAGATCCTCACGCATGCAGCCAACCAGGTCAAAGCCAAAAAATCAAGTCTGGGGCTTAAGTGACTTCCCCAAGCTTAGTATTCTCAACATGTTCACTATAGGGGAATCACTGGAAGTGTGTGGATGATTTCAAGAGTCAAGGAGGGTTCACTTCCACATATGAATATTGTAGCATTGTGCATAGATGCCAAGTCTTCCTGTCACGTGTCATCAGCTCAAGGTCTGTTCATGTCGTCTTCATCCCCTTTATGTTTGTCTCCAGTTCTCTTCTCCATGTGTTCTTCTGTCTGCCTCAAGTTCTCTTCTCCATGTGTTCTTCTGTCTGCCTCAAGTTCTCTTCTTCATGTGTTCTTGTCTGCCTCAAGTTCTATTCTCCATGTGTTCTTCTGTCTGCCTCAAGTTCTCTTCTCCATGTGATCTTGTCCGCCTCAAGTTCTCTTCTCCATGTGTTCTTCTGTCTGCCTCAAGTTCTCTTCTCCATGTGTTCTTCTGTCTGCCTCAAGTTCTCTTCTCCATGTGATCTTGTCTGCCTCAAGTTCTCTTCTCCATGTGTTCTTCTGTCTGCCTCAAGTTATCTTCTCCATGTATTGTTTGATGTCTTTAAACCTGTCTTACACGGATGATTCCAGTCCACCTCATACTGCTATCAACATGTTTGCTCAATGTGTGTCCTATAAACATCCAGCGATTTCTTCCCATCTCTTGTGTCCCAACAGTATAGCTTATGAAAATGTACAGTTTGTAGGGCTGCACTTAATGGGACGCTATATGCACAGGCATTAAACTCAGGAGCCAGACAGAACACATCTTTTTTCCCGTTGTTTACATCTAGGCCTGACTTCATTCGTCTTCCATAATTTTTTGACGTTAGTCGAATATTTATTTTCATCCGTCTCTCTTGTGTTTCTTGCGACATTCGTTCAATGCCTTAAATACAGCACGTTTTGACACATTAAAACTAAGGCGGGAAGAAAGTTTCAACACATTATTATCGTATAACAGCTGACATATGCGTGTATGAGCGTGTGTACGTGTGAGTGCATCTGTGTAAAATATATAGACAACATGATAAGAGAGGTAGAGGAAGTCCATTGAACACCTGGAGAAGATAACTTGAGACAGACAGAAGAACACCTGGAGAAGATAACTTGAGACAGACAGAAGAACACATAGAGAAGATAACTTGAGACAGACAGAAGAACACCTGTAGAAGATAACTTGAGACAGACAGAAGAACACCTGGAGAAGATAACTTGAGACAGACAGAAGAACACCTGGAGAAGATAACTTGAGACAGACAGAAGAACACATGGAGAAGATAACTTGAGACAGACAGAAGAATACCTGTAGAAGAGAACTTGAGACAGACAGAAGAACACATAGAGAAGATAACTTGAGACAGACAGAAGAACACATGGAGAAGATAACTTGAGACAGACAGAAGAACACATAGAGAAGATAACTTGAGACAGACAGAAGAGCACATAGAGAAGATAACTTGAGACAGACAGAAGAACACATAGAGAAGATAACTTGAGACAGACAGAAGAACACCTGGAGAAGATAACTTGAGACAGACAGAAGAACACATAGAGAAAATAACTTGAGACAGACAGAAGAACACATAGAGAAGATAACTTGAGACAGACAGAAGAACACATGAAGAAGATAACTTGAGACAGACAGAAGAACACATAGAGAAGATAACTTGAGACAGACAGAAGAACACATAGAGAAGATAACTTGAGACAGACAGAAGAACACATAGAGAAGATAACTTGAGACAGACAGAAGAACACCTGGAGAAGATAACTTGAGACAGACAGAAGAACACATGGAGAAGATAACTTGAGACAGACAGAAGAACACATGGAGAAGATAACTTGAGACAGACAGAAGAACACATAGGGAAGATAACTTGAGACAGACAGAAGAACACATAGAGAAGATAACTTGAGACAGACAGAAGAACACATAGAGAAGATAACTTGAGACAGACAGAAGAACACATAGAGAAGATAACTTGAGACAGACAGAAGAACACATAGAGAAGATAACTTGAGACAGACAGAAGAACACATAGAGAAGATAACTTGAGACAGACAGAAGAACACATAGAGAAGATAACTTGAGACAGACAGAAGAACACATAGAGAAGATAACTTGAGACAGACAGAAGAACACATAGAGAAGATAACTTGAGACAGACAGAAGAACACATAGAAAAGATAACTTGAGACAGACAGAAGAACACATAGAGAAGATAACTTGAGACAGACAGAAGAACACATAGAGAAGATAACTTGAGACAGACAGAAGAACACATAGAGAAGATAACTTGAGACAGACAGAAGAACACATAGAGAAGATAACTTGAGACAGACAGAAGAACACATGGAGAAGATAACTTGAGACAGACAGAAGAACACATGGAGAAGATAACATGAGACAGACAGAAGAACACATGGAGAAGATAACTTGAGACAGACAGAAGAACACATAGAGAAGATAACTTGAGACAGACAGAAGAACACATGGAGAAGATAACTTGAGACAGACAGAAGAACACATAGAGAAGATAACTTGAGACAGACAGAAGAACACATGGAGAAGATAACATGAGACAGACAGAAGAACACATAGAGAAGATAACTTGAGACAGACAGAAGAACACATAGAGAAGATAACTTGAGACAGACAGAAGAACACATAGAGAAGATAACTTGAGACAGACAGAAGAACACATAGAGAAGATAACTTGAGACAGACAGAAGAACACATGGAGAAGATAACTTGAGACAGACAGAAGAACACATGGAGAAGATAACATGAGACAGACAGAAGAACACATGGAGAAGATAACTTGAGACAGACAGAAGAACACATAGAGAAGATAACTTGAGACAGACAGAAGAACACATGGAGAAGATAACTTGAGACAGACAGAAGAACACATAGAGAAGATAACTTGAGACAGACAGAAGAACACATGGAGAAGATAACATGAGACAGACAGAAGAACACATAGAGAAGATAACTTGAGACAGACAGAAGAACACATAGAGAAGATAACTTGAGACAGACAGAAGAACACATAGAGAAGATAACTTGAGACAGACAGAAGAACACATAGAGAAGATAACTTGAGACAGACAGAAGAACACATGGAGAAGATAACTTGAGACAGACAGAAGAACACATGGAGAAGATAACATGAGACAGACAGAAGAACACATGGAGAAGATAACTTTAGACAGACAGAAGAACACATAGAGAAGATAACTTTAGACAGACAGAAGAACACATAGAGAAGATAACTTGAGACAGACAGAAGAACACATAGAGAAGATAACTTGAGACAGACAGAAGAACACATAGAGAAGATAACTTGAGACAGACAGAAGAACACATGTAGAAGATAACTTGAGACAGACAGAAGAACACATAGAGAAGATAACTTGAGACAGACAGAAGAACACATGTAGAAGATAACTTGAGACAGACATAAAAGGGGATGTAGAAATGGAAAGACTTTGAGCGGATGGCACAAGACTGGTCATAAATATACTGAAGACACACGCTCCATGTGGAACTGTAAGGTGACCAAGTTGTTGATGACATCTTTACAAAATATTTTCTTGACAATAATTTAGCAGTCATAGAATTCTTCTGGGGTTCCACTGGACGTAGACAGTTATCTGAAGGGTTCCGTCTTGGTAAAAGGGATGAGAACCAGCGAGGAAGACAATAAATAGAACTTGACAGGCACTGAAGATAGAAAACAATAATTATGACGTAGCAGTATCTAGGTCAACTAGACAGCACCAAAAAAAAAAAAACAGGACATCCTCATCTCTACATGTTGTGGTTTCTTTAATTAATTTTATTTATCCACACCGACACGATTTATTAGTTAATCTGACCTCAGTCCTGGAAACCAGTTATAAATGTCTTGGCATACCGAGCTAGCATTTTAAATGTTACAGTTTTAGGAATAATTCTTCAAAGGTAAATAGTGGATATAGACATTTACCTGAAATTATGTTCTTTGGTTTTCATAACTTATTTTAACAATCGGTTGTCTCTGTCCACCATCATCATTATATCCTTTGTCGCTCCTTATAGAGCATTGAGCTACAGCTGGCGATCTTGCACGAAACGTTCGTTAACGCGTGTGCTCCCGCCATATTGGTTTCTATAGCAACGTCTTTTAATTGATGAGGTTACCAGTCCCCATACATAACCTCATCTCTTTCGCCTGTTACGACATGCTTAAGGGAATAGTAGTTTTATTCTGTCGTCATCACCTCAGAGACTCCCGGATACCAATCGATCAGGTTGATCGACATCTGTCTGTCTGTCTGTCTGCCTGCCTGCATCTCTCTCTCTGTCTGACTGTCTGCCTGACTATCTATCTATCTATCTATCTATCTATCTATCTATCTATCTATCTATCTATCTATCTATCTATCTATCTATCTATCTATCTATCTATCTATCTATCTATCTATCTATCTATCTATCTATCTATCTATCTATCTGTCTGTCTGTCTATTTATCTATCCATCTATCTATCCATCTATCTCTCTGGCTGCCTGTCTGTCTGTATGTCGATTTGTCTATCAGTCTGCCTGTCCGTCCGTCTGTCCATGAGTATGTTTGTCTATGTGTCTTTCTGTTTGTCTGTTTGTTTGTCTATCTGTCGATTTGCCCATCTATCAGTCTGTCTCCTTGCCGGTCTGTCTGTTTGTTTACGAATCTAATTACATATTTATCTAATCTACCCAGATGTTTGGCAGCGTAATAATTATAACTTTGTTCTGTGTTACTATCACTGCTGACAACGGAGGACAGCCGACCATTACATTACCAGATGCTGTGAGTAATACTATTCGTGGGGTGAATTTATTCTTTATTACATTGTTGCATTTATTTGGATCCATCAATCCGTAAACAAAACGTCAGTCGCTTTTATTGGATGTTTGTTTCTAACAGTTTCTTCCCAATACTTTTGCTCTGTGTGACTTATTTATCAATTTTTTAACCCAATAATTCATTATTTCGTCAGCTTTGTTTTCTTCTATTCTTTCCTACAAATTCGAGTTAACTCTCTCTCTATCGATAAATAAACAAAGTTAAGATTTCTGGATTTGAACGTTCGACTAGCGGAGATGGTCGATTGACAGGATGCATCCGTCGTGTTGCAGTATCCAGTGCGCTACACGAACAGTTAGCATTCATTCACTTCGATATTTGCTGAGGGAGACTGAGCTCCTATGGGTTTGCCCGGAGTGCAATGATGTCCATTTTGATTAACTATAACAATGACAATAACCAGTTAACTTCTTTCACGCTCTGTTTATTTGTGATTGATCATCCGATTGGTCAAGCGGTTATAGAGATTTCCTCTGACGGTACAACTACCGGGTTTCGTCATGCTCCATTCTACCCAGCTGTAAATGGATACCGGAATCTGCTCGTGAGTTAGAGAAAGGAAAAAGCAGCGACCAAATGATCTGGTCACCCCCACCTGATAAAAAACCTGAGCCTAGAATGAAGAAGTCTCTAACACTTCATTCCCCTATGGCAGTATATGAAATCGGACTATCTTTACCTTTGTATATTTGTGATTACCAGTAAACTTATTAACAATTACCAATTACCAATTAACAATTACCAATACTTGTGACTTACCAGAATCAATAATGGTAAGAAGACGGTATTTTCTTGTTCTTCGTTCACTCTCAGACGTCAGCTTGAATGTGTTCAAAGAAAGCAGTGGTGAGCTTACGGCTGTTGGTATCTCCGTTGAGCTTTTCTAGACATGGTACTGGTAATGGCCATATGCGCTTTCTCTGTTCCTTATTTTGGGCACCATTGAAGTAGATGTTCAGCTGTCATTTTATCGGGGCCAGTCACACTCATCAGTAGTTCCTATCTTTAGCTTGTTGAATAGACGGTATTCCAATATAATGTGACCTGTGTGAAGTCAGTAAATTACCATTTGTTGACTTCTTGTTGCTGAGTTATTTGCCGGTTGAAGATCATGCACTGAGTATGGCTACTTTAGTGATCTCTTGTTAATCGTGCTTTGTTTAGTATTACGCGAATTAGGGTGAAGGTGTTCATACAACTCAGTAGCATGGTATGAAGAAGTAATTAATGTAACTTGAACTCAGCAACATTAATGAAGTAATTAATGTCTTCAGATTGAGTCCGTAATATTTAATCACATGTACACACAGGATGATCATTTCAAATAGGAGCAGAACATAAGTCCGTATAAGTCATGCATAAATTAATCAATAACGTAGACTGCTGGTTTACGTGTCAATGTCCGTTTAAGGATACAATGCAGTATTGTCGTCAGAACATCACAGCTATATGCACGCGCAGCTAGACATGGCTACCTGCCGACAGTGAGACTGCGAGTCTGAATATTCATACGAATTTGACGATTATTCTCCTCCTTCTGAGGATTCTAGTTAAACACTAACCTCCGTAAGTTTCCTCTCATATAGAGTTCTAGGACTGACCCTGGTCCATCATAAATGCACATATAAATGGCTATATCATGCCATTGAATTGGAAGGTTAGAAAAACGCAGCTATTCAGCTTGGCGGTCAAGTAACAAAGGGTAGCGTCTCCTAGTTACCGACTGTGACCCAAACAACGCTAGACACGTCATAATCGATCGTGTATGGAGCGTTCAATAATTGAAACATCTATCGCAATATATTAAATGTCTTAACCTTTACAATTGCACGTCTGCTAACCTTTAGCAGACGGCGTTAATATCATATACCGTAACAATTCCCTGTACACCGGGGGAAAAAAAATCGATAGATTTTTTTTCAAGATCTATCCGACTTAACAATTTTTCAAAAAAAAAATTTAACACAATCGTGACATATGGCCGACGATGTTCTGAGTAGAACCGTGTCGCGGTCATGTCAACTAACTATTTGTCATAGTCATCTAACATTAATCACATTATATATCAATATTATACATATTATTATATCAACTAAATAAAATGTCCAATGTTAATAGTGAATGATAGAATTAAATTAAAGTAAGGTCTGTCGTATTAGTATGTCATATAGGAATTAATTTGACTAATTAAAATTAAATTAATTAATTAAACTAAGAGTTAAATTATTAAGATTCTAATGTAACGCGATGTTATGAGAGAAGAAAAGACAAAATAAGTGAGAAGAAATAGAAAGAAATTCGAATATAAGTTTAACTTAATTGTGTGTGTTAAGTGTTAGTGAATAATAACTATCTAATTTAACTAACTAAATAACGTATAGGTACATTAAAAAAAAATATTAATCTAATACTTGTGTGAGATTTATTTTCTCTTTTCATAATTTCTTCTTTTTATATTTCGTTCTCTTTTTTTGTTCTTTCATTTCATTTTTTTCTCACATTTCATTTTATTGATAATAATTCAATTAAGAAGTTAAGTTAACTAATTAATTAGTATAGGATATGATGATCCATCCGTAGTCTTGATCCTGATGAATTCTTTTAGGCAAAATGTTCAAACGTTTACGTTGGAAAGAAATGTCATTTATCCCAGCATCCAAGAATTAAGTGCACATAGGATAATAAGTTCGACTTGTCGTCAGATATTGTTCCATGATTGTTCAACGAATATTCATATATTGTGTATGGACGTTAGACGAAGTTTCAATGTCAATATGTATACCTTGATTGTCTTTAGTTCAATTCTGTGATGCATATAGTGTTTATAAATATTAAATTGAAGGCAAGGTTAGTTCCCTTATAGTTGATACTTCGTTCTATCCAATGTAGTGATGATTGACGTAGTTTAGGAATGTCAATGTTGATTATTCGTCGTCAATAGGATTACGTGACAACGCATCCGCCACAATGTTTTCAGTGCCAGGAATATGTTCAATGGAGAATTCAAATGGCTGTAGGATGATTGCATATCTGGCAAGTTTTTGGCTCTTATGATTAGATCGACGCAAAGATGCTACAGCACGTTGGTCCGTCTGTATGGTGAAGGGAGCACCAAGCAAGAACTTTTCAAGTTTAGTTATTGCCCATATAACTGATAAAAGTTCCTTGTCCACTGTGGAATACTTTGTTTCTGCCGGCTTTAGCTTTCTTGAAATATATAAGGTAGGATGTAGAACGCCATCATGGTTCTGGAGCAGGCATGCACCAATGCCGTAGTTACTAGCATCTGTTCGTAAGAAAAATCTTTTGGAAGCATCGGGAAGTCTTAAAATTGGTTCATGCGAGAACAAATTTATAATTTTGTTGAAAGTTTCATTGCATGTACCAGTCCATGTCACCTTCACCGGCATGTCTTTTTTTAACAATGAAGACAATACAGCCGTGATGGATGACAAGTTTGGTATGAATCTACTGTAATATTGAACAAGTCCTAACAAACTCCTGACCTGTTTCTTCGTCTGAGGAACTGCTATGTTTAGAATTTTGGAGACTGTACTAGGTAACGTTCGGATATATCCCGATCCAATGATATGTCCCAAAAAGGTTATCTCATTACACGCGATTTGCACCTTTGTAGGTTTAGCAGTTAGATGATAATTCCTTAGAGTGTCGAAAACATATCTAAGTCCCGAAACATGTTCCTCAAACGACGAACTAAACAAGCATATGTCGTCAATATATGTAATAACGTCTGGTCTACCTGATAAAATTTGTCGCATCAGGCGAATGAAGGTAGCTGGCGCATTAACAAGCCCAAAAGGCATCACATTCCACTGGTATAGACCTTGTGGAGTGGAAAATGCGGTGTAGTACTTAGCCTTTTCGGTCAGTGGTATCTGCCAATAACCTTTAGTTAAGTCTATCTTACTAAATATAGTTGCGTTGGATAGACGTGGCAGTAAGTCGTCGATAAGTGGATGTGGTTCGCTGTCAACTATAGTCTTAGCATTTAATTTTCTATAATCAACACATAGTCTGATGTTATTGTCCTTCTTCCGGACAATCACTAATGGAGAAGAGAATGGCGAATTACTAGTCTCAATGATTCCCAGAGACAACATCTGTTCAAGTTCCTTAGTAGTTTTAGCAAGGAAATGTAAAGGAACCGAATAGGGATGTACACGAATAGGTGTATCATCATTGAGAGTAATGTCATGACTGATAGCCGATGTGCGACCCGGGACGTCGGTCAACACATCTGGATAAGATTGTAATAGATTAGCAATCTGTAGACGCTGTTGCGGTGTAACCGTTGAAGAGATGGTTACATCCCGCCAAGATTCAGTAGGTTGAACTACTGGTACCGGTAACGGTAACTGTACCTCAGGAAAAGAAGATTCTTCTTCCTGGATGACAGATAAGTTAGAATAATAACAAGTAGATACTGTGTTGTCATCTAGTTCATGAAAAATTGACTGTAAGTGTTCAGGACGTGTATGAAATTGCTTGAGCATGTTAATATGAAATATCTTTTTGTGTCCCTTGATATCTAAGACGTAATCAACGTCGGAAATTTTATCAATGACTTTGTAAGGACCATTCCAAGATATCAATAATTTATTGTTATTGTGAGGAAGTAACACATAAGCCTCATCGCCTGGGAATAATTGGCGTAATCGTCGAGACCTATTTTGTAGAGATCGAGCCTTAGCTTTTGCAGCCTCAGAAGAAGCTGTTGCCAACTGGCAAGACTCAATAATGTTCTTCCGAAGATTAATCACATACTCGTAAGATGACTGAGTGTCCTGAGTCATCTCCGCGTCAATTAATAAGTCTTTTATTAGTCCCATAGGACCTCTTGGGGGAGCACCAAAAACTAATTCAAAGGGAGAGAAGCCAGTTTGTTCATGCGGTACCTCCCGATAAGCAAATAGAACAGCTGGGAGTGCTCTGTCCCAGTCATGAGGGTGCTTAGCAGTAACCTTATGTAGTAGTTGTTTAAGTGTACGGTTAAGTCTTTCAACCGCACCATTACTCATAGGATGATAAATACTACTTAAATTCCTATCAATGTTCCAAGTTTTCATGACTTCCTTCATGGTGTCAGATATGAACTGTGACCCATGGTCTGATAAAAGTTTTCTAGGAAACCCTATTCTAGAAAAGATGAGATGTAGTGCATCAGCTACATCTGTGGTAGTGGTGGTCTTTAATGGGATAGCTTCTGGCCATCGTGTGCACAAATCAATGCACGTAAGGACGAATCTATGTCCTCTGGCCGATGGTAGCAATGGACCAATAATATCTATGGCCATCTTGTCAAACGGTCTTACTGAGATATCGCAAGCCTGAATAGGCGCCGTGTGAAAAGCTCCACGTGCTTTCACTTCTTGGCATGTAGTACAGGAACGTACATACTGCGAAATATCTCTTGACACTCCTGGCCAAAAGAATGAAGACAGTACTCGAGATCGTGTTCGAGTATATCCCATATGTCCAGCACAATGTGAGTCATGTGCATGTTGAAGAATGTACCGTCTAAAAGTATACGGGACCATAACTTGTTGTTTCATTTGTGATTTGTCATTAAAACATCTAATCAATATGTCATTTTTAATAACAAAACAATGTTTGTTATTATTACCTGAGGATAGATTGTCAACTTTATCAACCAGCTTAAAAATTTTTTTAAAGATTTATCCTCTTTTTGTTTGGTTGCAAATGTTTCCCTGTCAATAGGTGAATTGACTACAAATTCCTCTTGGTTGTCTGCATCCATTTTATTATCATCAACTTTCTCCATGAGTTGAGTCTGCGCTCTAGTCGTCACGGCGTTTCCAGTGCATAGGTTATGTTTCTCCCATTCTATGATCTCATCTGGAGTACAATCTTTACTGCCGTGTATACGACCAACCATCAGATCAGCTATAGGCTTTTTTAGCATACATACTTTTACATTCCCTGTGAAAAAGGGTGTTCTAATATGAACAATAGCTGTGGGGTAAAACTCAATAGTTCCACCAAATGTCATGCAGCGTACATATTCTCCTGTCGCACAGCTAGGATGTACCAGCGACTGACGTACACCAATCGTTGTGGATCCTGAATCCCTCAGCACTGAGACGACGGATCCATTAACTAATCCCCTGTTAAAAATTAGTAAGCCTGTTCCATCGTTGACTGCAAGACCTACCTCTGGTGTAATATGTCCGCAGTTAAGCACTGTTTCTTTCGCCTTCTGAAAAATAAGATTGCATTGTTGGCAACTATTTGCCACATTATAATTAATAGCAAAACATGCAGCAGAAGACTGTGTTGTATTATTGTCAAGTGGGACCTGAGCTATAGGGGTAGTATTATTTGTAACTGCCGCCCCTGTATTATGGTTGTAATGAGATGATCCCCGAGAATGAGATCGATTCCGAGTATAATTGTTAGAATTATCTCGTCGTCCTCTATAGTAACTATTATCTCGATGTCTCGAGCCATGATTATTACCATTCCAGTTATTATTATTATTGGTAGTATGTGATCGATTATAATTAGTGTTATGTTGACCATTGTGGTAGTTTGTTTGAGGTGAATAATTTCTATCTCGTGATCTACCTCTGTTGAACTCATTTTTATTGTTGAAATCATTATTATGTCCCTTCTGAAAGTTAACATTGTGATTTCTTTGGAACCTACTTCTGTCTACACTGTGATGTCTTTGTTTGTTATTATGATTGTAGGCCATATTAGACGCCACAGGTAGAGGTTCTCTTAATGAGGAGTTAGAAATGGTTGCATTCGGATGTGCCGAACAGTAGTTTAAAGAAATTTTTTCTAACTCGTCCATAGTACCTGGTTTACGCTCCTGCAAATATGCAAAAAATGGCTGGCTAACCGAAGATAATACCTTATCCCGTAGTAGTAAATCAACTAATTTGTCGTACGATTTGTTGACTTCTGCCAGTTCAACCCATCTATTAAATGTATTGCGTATGTTCGCAATGAATCCTGCAAAATCTTTTGGAGATTCAGGTAAAATTCCCTTAAATTTCAACCTACAGTGTTCCTCGTCCAGGTGAAACCTTCGTAAAAGCAAGGACTTAATAGCACCGTAGTTATTTGCTATTGATGGGTCAGCATTTTGAGAAGCCGTCAATGGTTCTCCAACCAAGAATTCATTTAACTTGAGTACCCATGACTCTTCAGGCAAATGATTTGTTTTGCAAGTCTGTTCAAAACGTGACAGGAACGATGAAAGGTCGTCCACGTTTAAGTTGAAAGTGGGTAATTTAAAGTTGTAGAAATGTTTAGTTTGGCTGGATGACGATCCATTTTGTGCGTTATTATTCTGGTTTGCATCAGCACTTTGTGCTTGTAATCTTGCTGTCTCCAATTTAATACGCGCCAATTCCATTTCTTGTTGTAAAATAATTTCCTCTCGTTTCAATTTATTCTCTTCTTCCTGTCTGGCGATTGCTCTTTGCTCTTCTCTTTCACGTTGAGCAATCTCTCTTAATCTATTTTCCTTGGCAATTTGCTTCATCTCACGTTCCTCCTCCTCTTTCTTTAATGCAGCCTTTTGTTCCTCTATTTCTGCTTTATGTTTTTCCAGTTCTGCCTCAGCAAACTGACGAAGTTCTTGAGATTTATAACCATATTCCTTACCAATTTTAACGAAATGGTCTATAGTAAGCATTTTGACTTTTATCTGTAAGTAATTATTGATAATTACTGATTAAAATAGTCAATAGTAGCTTCAGAGTAATTATTATACTTACTCAACTTAGGAATATTCAATATAAATAATCACAATAGTACTGAACTCTTATGTCTAAGTTCAACTAATAGACAATATTTTGTAACAATATTGTATCTAAGTACTAACTATATCATAAATAGTTATGATATCTGTTAACTATAATGTAATTACATCACACAATTAATCTCAATATCCAATAATGTTGGGTATGATTCCTAGTAATTATATTGTTCAATGTACTAAGTCACTCTCTTAGTACCAGAAAAGTATATTAAATAATATACAATGGGTCTATTACCTCAAAGGTAGACTATAAGATTATTTTATTTGGTCAATATATATATTATATTATTATGCCCTAGGCATCTCTTATAAATTGTAGTGCTAATTTCTTGGACTATCACTGCATAATTATGCAATGTCCCATATTAACCTTAAATATCAGAAAAAATTAATTAAATTAAATTACAAGTGTATTATTGAATATAATGTTATATTATTAATGTAGTATTTAATATATATCATGAGGACAAACAAAACAATGATGCAACTAAAGGGTACAAACAATGTCAAGACGCAAACAAGACATTTTCACAATTAAAAATGAATTTATGAACTAAATAAAACAAGCGGAAGTGTCACACGGAAATGAAGGGTCAAAGATTGACCCGAGGTCAACTTAATATGCAAAGTACACAACAAAAAAATGACTGCAAAAAATGATGACATCACAGGACTCATAACGGACGAACATTTAACAATCATAAAATAAATGATAGTAAGAGTAGACTGGACAAAATAGTTAACGAACATGATACAAAACTGAATAAAAATGTGAACTTAGTACAAATAAAATACACCAGTTATCTACGGAACGGTACAGCTAACACAAATCGTCAGACGACAGCAGATTTGGACAGGTAGTCCAATGGCAAACCTCAATGGGGCTTCCAAAAGTGCAATCGTTTAACTGCCCTAAGAAACGACCGAAATCAATTCAGGCATCGTGAGAGCCACAGAATCTAATTTCGGTTCATCCTCCCTACCGCCCACTAATTAACAACACATTAAAACAACCTAAAAAAATACATGAAACACATTCAGAAAAGACATGCCTATGCAGGCAAAAGGCATGGACTCAGTATTACTGTTTGCAATGACGACAGTTTAAACAGCTAGACTTATCTTTTCCGTTGCTTAGATCAGTGCTAGAGGTCGTCAACAGCTAGGCTAATGCCCCTGACTGTCTGCTCCTGTAGTCCATATCGTGTGTTTGCTTCAATGGCTCATGTTTCCCCTGGTTAGGCTTAGAGAACGACTTTGGTTTCTCCGACAGTTCACCTACACGACTTTCGGTGACGTCACGTTGTTAGGCATTATAATGAGTACAACGTCATCTTCGACTGGATCATGTGATCGAAACTTGATCTTAAATATTGTGATTAATCTGTGCGTAAGGAACAGAAGTTTGTTTCTTTTTTCTGTCGTTCCCCGCATTCGGCCGCCACTTTGTTGCTGAGTTATTTGCCGGTTGAAGATCATGCACTGAGTATGGTTACTTTAGTGATCTCTTGTTCATCGTGCTTGGTTTGTTATTACGCGAATTAGGGTGAAGCGTTCATACAACTCAGTAGCATGGTATGAAGAAGTAATTAATGTAACTTGAACTCAGCAACATTAATGAAGTAATTAATGCCTTCAGATTGAGTCCGTAATATTTAATCACATGTACACACAGGATGATCATTTCAAATAGGAGCAGAACATAAGTCCGTATAAGTCATGCATAAATTAATCAATAACGTAGACTGCTGGTTTACGTGTCAATGTCCGTTTAAGGATACAATGCAGTATTGTCGTCAGAACATCACAGCTATATGCACGCGCAGCTAGACATGGCTACCTGCCGACAGTGAGACTGCGAGTCTGAATATTCATACGAATTTGACGATTATTCTCCTCCTTCTGAGGATTCTAGTTAAACACTAACCTCCGTAAGTTTCCTCTCCTATAGAGTTCTAGGACTGACCCTGGTCCATCATAAATGCACATATAAATGGCTATATCATGCCATTGAATTGGAAGGTTAGAAAAACGCAGCTATTCAGCTTGGCGGTCAAGTAACAAAGGGTAGCGTCTCCTAGTTACCGACTGTGACCCAAACAACGCTAGACACGTCATAATCGATCGTGTATGGAGCGTTCAATAATTGAAACATCTATCGCAATATATTAAATGTCTTAACCTTTACAATTGCACGTCTGCTAACCTTTAGCAGACGGCGTTAATATCATATACCGTAACACTTCTGCTGAGCTGGTAATGTGCCTCTTCTTATTGTTTGGTGGGCAGGATGCTCTGCTTCCACTCGCTTCTTTATACGCGCTTGATAAAACTCTTGATCTCTTCATAAGTTATGCTTGTGTCAAATTGAGGTAGCTTCCTTTGCCAATCTGTCAGCATCTTTATTTTCGGGGATGTTGCAGTGAGAAGGAATCCACTATATCACAACTCTTTTGAATTGCTGACACAGTTTGTGAAGTGTTACTCTTTGGTCATCCAGGTCGGCATTATTTTGATTCTTCAGCGTTGCAGTCACTGACAGCGCATCTGAGAAGATAAGCTACTTGTCTCTCTGAGCTTTCTTCTGTCATTAAGACTTCTGCCGCAGTTTTTAAGGCAGCGGGTCAGATTCTAATGTTTAGATGTATGAACATATGTGCTAGCAGAGTCTCGCTATAGAAAACAAAAAGTACTGACCCATATGCAAGCATACAGGAAGAAGATGCTCCAAAACAAGCACTCAAAACAGGGAAACAAAATAACAAAATAGAGCAATAAAAAAAGAAGAATATCATTGAAGTAAATTCGGGTGAAGAGAGAAACAAATTTGGAACTACGGCTCCTTCAGTAATTTCATAACAGGCGACTAATATGCTGTTGTGCATGTGACTAGCGATTTCATCTTTTAAAACGAGTTGCTACACAACATCGCTGCAAGAATATTTACTATGTCCTAGGTTTTCTCATAAGGCTATCCACAGTGGTTTATCCAATAAGTAGCGAGAAAAAAGAGGCGATGAAATAAGGTTTGGGGTTCAACACAGATGACCTTCTTATGTGTCGAAATTGAAGAAAATGTGTAGTCTTCAAAGTTAATTTAAACATAATATGTTTGCAAAGATCACAATTTACTATTACTTTGCAAATACATGTACCCAGATGATACACTTGAGGTCGTTATATGATATTTTGTTTTACTTTGCTGAATATTTTGTTACAGGAAAACACGGTTGATTATGTCATCACTGAATTAAGCAGGTAATATTTCCACACACTTTTTTTGTTTTAATCTTTGTACATTTTTCTTTGTTTTCTTTCTTTGTTTTCTTCTTTCTCTTTTTCTTTCTCTCTGTCTTTCTTTCTTTCTTTCTTCCTCCGTTTTTAACTTCTTATGTTATTTCTCTTCAGTTTGTGAATTTGTTTGTATTATTGATCAAAATTCCTTCGTATATTTTTTTTTCCTAGTTTTATTTTTTTTATTTTGTAGTATATTCTACACTCTGTACATTCTTACTAATCCTTTTGAGTTTTTCTTTTTTAATTTTTTAAAAATATTTCTTGTCTCAGAAAATAGTCACGTGTTTATCATCATTTTTATTTTTGTTTCTTGTGTGTCACGGAACCATCACTACGGTTGGTCCCTTTGTAGGAAGTCTGCAATAAATCATTCAAGTACTCTTGTCAAGACGATTTGTGTATCACTGTGTTTTACAGGGTGAGGTTCCCAACCTAACGCACAACCTCATTTTAGTCGCATCTTACGATATGGCTGAAGAAGCAGTGGCAATATTTATTATCTGTCTCCTCATTGATCCCCGGTGAGCTACACGGAGCGTGATGGATGTACGGCTAAACCGCAAGATAATGCGCAAGATAATATGCAAGATTATGTGCAAGATTATGCGCACAACAATACGTAAGATAATACGCAAAATAATATCCAGGATTATGCGCACGATTATGCGCAAGATAATACGCAAGATAACACGCAAGATTATGCGCAAGGTTATGCTCAAGATAATAACCAGATTATAAGTAAAATAACACGCAAGATAATACGCACGATTATGCGCAAGATAATATACAGAATAATACACACGATAATACACAAGATTATGCGCAAGATAATATGCAAGATAATACGCAAGACTCTGCGCAAGATAATACGCACTATAAGACGCAAGATAATATGCAAGATAATACGCAAGTTAATACGCTAGATAAGACACAAGATAATACGCAAGATTATGCCCAAAATATGTGCAAGATTATGCCCAAGATATGTGCAAGATTATGCCCAAGATATGTGCAAGATTATGCGCAAGAACTAAAACTTTATTCTTTTATAAGATTTTTTTTAAATTATCAGTTTGACCTATTTTACATAAATGCATTTGTTATGAGTAAAATCATAACAGGTTTTATCGCACTCGACATGGTTTGTATACATACTTCCTTGCTATATGCGTTGCCCGGGCTACTACCGGAAGTACGTCACTGTCAGAAACAACCTATTCACACTGTGGATTTAACACATGATAATCTATACTCTCTGGCTCATTATCTAAGGATACGACCACAGTATGCAATAGCTGACATAGTTTCACCATAACACTCGTAACAGGTTAAGTTCCCTTTAATGATCATGCACACAATGAAGCCACACACGGCTAGAGATACATATGCAATACAATGCAACAGAAAGGCCAATATAACTTGCAATAATCAACAATCAAATCTTTCATCATCAAAAACTCGCGGGTATGTCATACCGAGTGAACAACACATTGACTTTCGCTCACCGGCTAAGTCCTGCTTTCTAATAAAGCCATACGTAAATACAAATGACTTATTATCAATGGTCTAGGAAACTGTTGCTAGAAACTACACCACCGTTCTAGAAACATGTAAACTAATCTTGACCACATGAATAAATGACAAGCACCCTCAATGAAAACTATGGCATCCATTATCCCAGCAAAATGCTGACAGGGAACAATAAAGCGACCTCTCCTGGTTGATGGCCAGAAACTCAACTAACTTTTAGCGCTCGAATTCGTGCGCACTTCCGCCCAGGTCCCATGACCAAAACGGGTTTTAAATTAGTATCAGGGTTGTCACTCTCAGCGTGACCAACTTAATATTTTGTCGAACATCTCTACTGTGACATCCACCCTCCCTTTTGAAAGAAAACGAAGTATTCTTCCACCGGAGGAGTCACGCCTAACCCCTTTCGAAGTATGGACGAACAAAATGCCGAGACGGCACCTCCTCATCTACCTGGAGAATGCCAAAGTTGTCCAATACCATTGTCGTTCATGCCTTCTCATCCTATGTACTAAATACAGTATGAGGATGATCTAATCATCCCAGGTACTGGTAGTCGTAAAAAATAACAACGACTGTCCAGACCTGGTCTATCACATACAATATATGTTACAAATTAATTATTCATATCAAAGTATCAATAATAAGACATCATTTCAAGTATAAACAATCTGTCTCTACACTGTAAATATACATATCTTATAACATGAGTTATACATACGTTGAGTATAACTTTATCCATACTGCCTTTATGGCATTATGACACATAAATCATATAACATAATACATCTTCATAAACATCAACTCTAATGATCATAACCCATTTATTCCATAAACCACAGTCAATACTCTCTACGGATGCTCCCGTCCCACACCAACCTCATAACCTGGACAAGACATCCGCTACAATATTATGTACTCCCTGAATAGGTAAAATAGTGAAGTTGAATTGCTGCAGCACTAATGCCCAGCGTGTCAACTTAGCACTGGTGGATTTAGCCGACTGCAAAAATAGCAGTGGTTTGTGATCTGTTTGGAGGAGAAAATGCGCCCCCAACAGGTATCGTGCCAGCTTAGACACAACAAAAGAATTACTGAATGTACACGACAATGTAAATACCAACTACACGAATACGCCTAACACTAACAGGGCTTGGAATGTTAAGCAGGGCAGTCGCATAAATCCGTCTGCCTTACTCCATCACAAAACAAACACAGCCACACCCTATAAAGAATCGGTCTAATCTAATCTTTTCCCACGAGAAGGCCAAGAATGGATTAAACTCCCCACCCTTCCTCCCTTGGACACACAAATACAAAATTACACACCAAACTAAACAACAACTACACTCAGCAATGAAGTGCTGAAAGCTTTCTCCTTCACTGGGTACTGTTACATCGGATTTTCCATCCGATGAACAAAGCTTATTACCACAACTGACACAGATTTCTATCGTGCTGTATTGTTCCGCTTTTGTTACCAGTTTTATTCTTGTATTCTCAGCTAACTTCTATGTGTGCCGGTTTCTGTCCACTGTCTTGTTTATATTATTAATTTTAGAAATACTTCAAAATGGTAGAGCTTCTAATGCCGTGCTGACAAACATGAATAGTGGGGTAACGGTCTGAACTTTCAATAATATCAACTGATAAGTCCGTGGGGTTCAGAGTCCGAACAAATACAATTTAATAGCACATCACATCCAAGTAAATACAGTTCATCAGAATTCAATCAATACATCATAATTCGTCACTTAAATCATATTCCTTAAGTCGGGGTACGGTCAAGCTATTTACTCGTGATTCCTAGATTGGCAATCCGGTATTGAACAACTCAACTTACGCGACTAAGGTGACCTTCTTGGATACTTTCAATAAATGTTGCTCCCTAATATATATTCTCCACTTCAAAACATAATCCCTCTCATCACTGAGGTATAATATTGTATCCACAAATTATAGGCTGACCCAAACACCTATTCATCAAGAAAATCCTTGATATAAATATCCTTCTACTGGGAGACTTCAAACTTCCGTCCGTCTAGGACCAAGTACAACAAAATATGGGTACAATTACAATGTCGTCATGTGTTACCTTATCAACGTGACACGTCACATTAAAACTAAGCAAATTATACTCCTCGCTTTCAACACCGTGAAGCGCAAAAAGTATAATATATCTCTACTGTATTTCAACAACTAAAATGTGCAACTTTTATCCGCGCTCACTACCTAGTTGGTACAAATCATATATCCTCTCGTAACAGGTACCACCAAACCACTCCAGTCAAAATAAACTAAATAGCATATAACTAATAATATCAAAATAACATCTCGATACTTTACACTTCAGATAATATCAAAGACCCCACGAAATAATAAATAGAGTGCAAGATCCCACCTAACTAACTACTGCAATCTAAACATCACAACTAAGTTCTACAAGGAGAGTAAGGAGAAAAAGAATAGAACAACCATAAAGGAAAACAAAATCCCAGTCACGAGGAACAAGATAATAGACCAAGAAGAGTAGAGGTAGATTAATATATACAATGCGTGACTGCTCACGAACGAGAACAAGGGGTACCTGTAAACGTATTTACAAGATAGAAAGATGGAACAAGAGAACACGCCACTTACACACACTACGAAAACACCCTCTGTCACTGTGATCTCAGAAAAGAACAAAACTGGGTCACGTACCGCAACACGTTACACTTGACCGCCTACAGTACACTACCTACAGACTGGGAAACACACATACCCGAAGCTGGCAACTGAAAATAGTTCACTATCGTGACTTAACAAAGAGAAGGCGCCAGCATGGCTCCCACCTTCTAACACTCTGTGTACATAATATGTACTGGCCTTATATAGCAAACATAGGCACTCCAGCCTTGTTATTAAATATCATAAAATACTGCAAAACCACTGGTCCCACGGCGTCAGAATAGACGAGACATCTAGATGTCTGACACAACCTATTCACACTGTGGATTTAACACATGATAATCTATACTCTCTGGCTCATTATCTAAGGATACGACCACAGTATGCAATAGCTGACATAGATTCACCATAACACTCGTAACAGGTTAAGTTCCCTTTAATGATCATGCACACAATGAAGCCACACACGGCTAGAGATACATATGAAATACAATACAACAGAAATGCAAATATAAGCGAGCGTCCGGTTGGCAGAGTGGTTAGAGCGTTCAACAGTCAAATCTATCATCATCAAAAACTCGCGGGTATGTCATACCGAGTGAACAACACAATGACTTTCGCTCACCGGCTAAGTCCTGCATTCTAATAAAGCCATCTTCTTCTTCTTCCATCCTTAGCCACCAACCGGCAAAGCAGTATGTGGCCAGTACGCCTAGTGGCGTCTTAGGGCAACAACAAATTGATCAATCTATCGCTGTTTCCACCACGCCTAGTGGCGTCTTTGTGGAACAGAAACAGACCAAACAATCTATCGTTGTTTCCGTAATCAGATTGGTTGGCAAGCAGGTGATCAGCCCACTGAATAAAGCCATACCTAAATACAAATGACTTCTTATCAATGGTCTACGAAACTGTTGCTAGAAACTACATCACCGTTCTAGAAACATGTAAACTAATCTTGGCTACATGAATAAATGACAAACACCCTCAATGAAAACTATGGCATCCAATATCCCAGCAAAATGCTGACAGGGAACAACAAAGCCTCTCCTGGTCGATGGCCAGAAACTCAACTAACTTTTAGCGCCCGAATTCTTGCGCACTTCCGCCCAGGTCAAATGACCAAAACGGGTTTTAAATTAATATCAGGGTCGTCACTCTCAGCGTGACCAACTTAATATTTTGTCGAACATCTCTACTGTGACAGTCACATAGTCTGCTAATATTGGGCAGACAATTCTATGCCGGTCTTGCGTAGCAAATCTGAGCTAGGATTCGTCCTCTTTCGATGTGTATTCACTGTGTGTGAAAGACGTGTTTTTGACGAGCTCCAGAAAGTGTACTCTTGTGATAGAGTCTTTATGAATTTATATCAGCTAGGTCGTCCTACAGTATGGAGACTATGCTTGATTATATTTAAATGGACAAGCGAATGCTGAAATGAAAGACGTGAGTGTGGAACTATTATATTAAAGATTTCAGCAGAATGCATAAGACATCTTGTCCTTAGTCTACGTGACGATAGACGTGTTTCATGGACCGGCTAATGAATGCCATTGATTATTATATGGATGCAAATATATAAGGAGCTTCGTCCTGTATTAAAAATGAATATATATTGTCTTCAACGTCAAACTGGCCTTGTCAAGTTTTTGACTGTTGAGGACTGATTACACGTCTTAAGGCTGTTAAAAAGTTGGACTGAGAGGCCTGTTACCAAATATACCCTAGACAGGCTGGAAGCCAAGATCCAGCTACTAGGTGACTTTAAAAAAACTCGGCGGGGAGAAGTTAGACTACCTAAATATTCCCCCAACAGCATTGTCTTCCATATAAATTCATAGTTTTTCATACAAACTTATAGTCTGTTATATAAAGTCTTAGTCTTCCATACAAACTCATAGTCTTGAATTTATAGTCTTTCATATAAATCCATTGTTTTTCATATAAAAATCAAATTTGTCTGTCATATATATTCAGTCTTTCATACGGCAAAAGATGAACCAAGAAGGCTAAGATTGTTGGAATCTGGCATCAAACGTAAGATCACCAAAGATGGACATATGACTAGATGCTTCCGGTGTGTATACAGCAGCACGCAGCAAGAACAATTATCATTCATACCCTTCGACATTTGCTGAGGGAGACCTAGCAACTATTGGTTTACCCGGAATGCAGTGATGTCCATTCTGTTCAACAATAAAATTAAGTCGTTCACATAAATTCAGAGTCTTTTATATAAATTCATAGTCTATTATATAAATTCAGAGTCTACCATATAAATTCATATTTCTGCGCGTACATCTACAATGACTTATGAAAACTGACAATTCTTAACATCAATTTCTCCACCACATTTGCCCCGCAGCCCTGGAAGTCCTTTCAGCATCTCACGTGTGGAGATAATTAACGGAATACGGGACAAAAGAGCAGTTCAGAATTCGACTACGAAATGGTCCCACAAAATCCCGTACGTGCTTGATCCTTCCTACACTGCTCACGGTCAGTAAATCCATTAAAGAATTTTTTTTTAATTGCCTGGTATTCCGCTTCCTTGAACTTCTAGTGGTCTTCATATAGTTTGTGTCTTATTCCCGTTTACTCAAACAGAGAATGGGACCATCACCACATATTGCCCGCTTGAGACAGGCAACGTCAAGTCACATGCTTTTGACGAGATGGTTTCTATTGTAATTTATTTTATATGATGAAGTTGTCAGCCGCATGCACAACATCGTCATACTTGTCTCGTACGAACGCATCAGGGAGTAGTGGTCGTATTCCTTATTTCGCTCCTCCTGACCTCCTGAACTACTGACCTCCTGAAATCCTGAACTACACGGGGGTGTATAAGATATTAATGAAATAATTCTTTATCCTTCAGCTCCACAAGAAGCATATGCCTTCAACAAAGTTATGCAAACATCGTCCTGTCACGTGTCATCAGCTACAGGTATTCAATTCTGTTGATAACCCCATCCTCTCTTATTCTGTCTCTAGTTCTGTTCTTTATTCGTTTTTCAGGCTCATTCAACCATTGTTACCCTGGGGTTTCCAGAACAAGGACTGCCTCGTAATGATATCAACAAGCTTGCTCAAAAGTGTGTCCTATCTATCGCCAGCGTCTTCTCATCTCTTGTTTCACGGATGCTTGTCTGATTCTTGTCATCAGTTCCACATTAGTGATCGTGTCGTGCTATTTCAGTCCTTCCATTTTATGCCAAAGTCTGCAAACATCCCGTTTATGAAAGTCTGTAACTTTCTGGTTGTTATTGCTTTTTTCATGTTTTACTTTTTATTTGGTTTTCTCGTCTCCATGTTTCAGAGCCTTACAATAAGACTGATTTGACATTTGAATTGAAGATTCCAATTTTTGTGTTGACCTTGATTTATTTAGATTTCCCTATGCATTTCCCAACACAATGAAAGCTCCTCATAGCTTTTGTACTGTTGCGTGCATATTTTGACGCACATATTACAAAAATCGATATGGCTATTTAATATGGGAAAAATATAGACATTCATTCATTTGTGTATGAAAATGCTGTCTATGGTAAAAGCGAGAGAATCCATTTTTGATTCACACTTCTGATTATAGGAGTAATCGTTCTTGATATTGATCCGGCGCATGGATTTTGCTCTCATGCCTGTACCTATTTCTTAGGGCCAGAAAATAGATTAATTTGCTTATTATGTTTATGGCCTGAATTCATATGTATTACATATTATTAGTACAAGTAGAATCAGTCCTATATTGTATATTTTTGATGGGTAGGCAGGACTAGATTCTTGTTATTCCGCTCTAGCGGAAGTAGGAGTTGTCTTGACGAGTTGTGATGAGTTCCGATGTACCGTGACAATGGCGGGTACGCCTTTTCTAGGGCTGGCAGATTCTTAAGGAAAAATGATTTATGAAGTGGTTTTTCTTCTATAGGAGATTGTTCCTCTACTAGAGTTTGTGTTAGAGACTCTCCTAAGGTACGGTACCATGTATGATTCGGACTCCATGTAATGCCAGTCCCTGTTATTGATGATCTCAGGTCGGTTAGACCTAGCTGGAATTTTGTGCTTCGCAACGCTAGGGTCAAGTTTGTATCGACGGAGATGACGGGCTCCATACTGTAATTATGTCTACGTGAGGTAATTGGATTACTGTAGATCTGTATGGAGGAACTTTATGAAATTATGCATATGTATTGCAAATTAACTTTGGCTTATAAATATATCCTCCTGTGAGCGAGTGAGCGACAACTCAGGAAGGCGGCCATGTTAAATTCCTGTCATCATACTTTAGTATCACTGTCCAAAGAACGGGGCATGTATCTTATTACTCGGACAGTGACAAGGAGATCTCAATCTTGATAGAAACCCCCTTTTCGTGGTTTCATAATATACTACAAACTATGGACGTCAAGCAACTTTAGTTGTTTACCGATCCGCCTTCACTGACGCGTTTAGTCAGATAGGGGATGCGGCCATAATGTATCATGACATTGAACTTTTGATGTACTACCCATTATTTATGAATGTGTCATGACTTCAGATCTGCTATGTATGCCTACAAATTGATGTGTCAACATACCCATGATGTACTCGTTATGTCCCAGTGTGTACGTCTGAATAAATTGTGTAAACAAAGATTCCAGCAGTCTGCATTGGTGCCTTGTAGACACAAGTGTATGAGTGATTAGTTTGGTCAAAACACGAACAGTACACCATTCGCGTTAATCACAGTCTACACTTCTACTCCATACATACACCATCCTGCGTCGGTTGAAGTGACCAAGTTTAGGGCCTGCTTCCCCTGGAGCCTTAGAGGGAAACTACTGTTGACAGCCACCTTTGCCTTCCCTAACTCAGGACTAGGGTGAGTTACCCATTTATAGCTGGGTAGACTGGAGCATGCCTGATCTCAACAACACACCATACTTCTTTACAGACTGACACTTTACAGAGCGTGCGATTGAAAGAAATTTTACAGTGGTGGCCAGATCCTTGGGTCCAGCCTACGCAGTCTTGTGTTGAGAATCACATTTTACAGTTACAAGAACATTTGTTTGACCACATCAACACCAGTAGGACAGCTATACAATCAATGTCAGCTTGACCTGTTCTGACAAGTGTAGCAATATCTGGGTCAGCACTTGTTGACATTTGGCACAATACAGTCAGTGTTCTAAACCAGTGATTGTTTATCCTGCTGTAATACAAGAGCATTGTTGAACATAAAGTGCAAATTTCATCGGTGGATCTTCTAATGTGCTCAAAAAGAATTGGACAGTGTAATAGTTAGAATGCAAATCTATTACTCAATAAAGTGGTAGTCTAATTGATTAAAACTGAGCATACAGTACTATACATTGCAACTTCAACACATTGCATGATATGATACACACATTGATGATTTATATATATTTATGTTTATATATTATCTGTTTATATGTGTGATTGTTATGTCTTTGCGGGCCTGGATGGGAGGTGACTAGAACAGGAAATACCGAGTGATATTGGTCTTGTTCTGGCGTTCTATAGGGAGCAATTTCTTAATTGAAATTTGCATGCAACATAGTTTGCAAATATTTGGTTAGTTGTGACGACTGTTTCATATTTGTATTTGTAACATTTTTTCTGTTCTTTATTTTTGTTTAATTTGTTTGTATAATTGTAGGTCTCATCTTTCCTTTCATTTCAGTTTTTTACACCCTTATGTTTATACACTGTGGCGTTATTTGTCTTGTTATCTTATTGCAGTTATCATCACAGATTCTGTGATCATTTTTTTCATTTCTCCTATTTTAATTTGATTTGATCTCTGCAAATGTGTTCATATTGTCTTTTCTTGTTTGTCCTTTGTAATGTCTTTAGTTGACATATGACATAGGAGTTATAGTGGTATACACTGATAGTATAGTACAGATCAGTACTTTATGATTAATTTCCACAGGTACTCAACCGATCATTGATTATATTAAGGTATACAAGACCTTTGTAAGGCTTGTCTCCCACAGTATTTGAGATACAGTTATTGTTGTCCACAGGTACTCAAGTTATCATTGGTTATTATAAACCATACAAGTTTTTCACTAAGACTAAGTCTATGGTATAGACTTGTCTCCCATTAAAGTGAAATAGGGTAATTTATTTACTTTTTCAGGTTTCTGATTTAAGAAGACAAGATGTCTACATTAGATTATTTTATTGCACAAGGAAAATCCCTTGATAAAACTGGGAAAGACTTAGAACAATGGGCTGTTGCTCAATATGACAAAGCATTAGCTGCTGAAGAGAGAAAAGCTGCTGCTAAAGAGAAAAAAACTCTGGCTGAAGAGAAAAGATTAGAAAGAGAAGCTGCTGCTGAAGAGAGAAAAGCTCTGGCTGAAGAAAAAAGATTAGAAAAAGAAGCTGATATTGCTGCTGAACTAAAGAAATTACAGATGCAAGTGGAGGAAAGGAGATTTGATGCTGAACAGAAAAAATTAGAAGTTGCAGCTGAACAGAAAAAATTAGAAGTTGCAGCTGAACAGAAAAAATTAGAAGCTGCTGCAGAACAGAAAAGATTAGATAGAGAGGCTGAAGAGAGAAAAGCAATAAGAGAACATGAGTTTGAATTAGAGAAATTGAAATTGACAAGTATGAGTAATGTTAATCAGGCATCTGGTGGTAATGGTAAACCCTTTGTGTACAAGGTCAAGGTACCAGCGTTCAACTCTGCCAGTGATGACATAACATTTTGGCTTTCTAGATTTGAACGGGCTTGTCGAGCTCATAATGTTGACAAATCACAGTATGTGAATCAGTTGTCTGAAAATCTAAAAGGGGACTCTCTGAGTAAGTTATATTTTGTTGAAGAGGCCGACAAGTATAATTTTGATGCTGTTAGGGCAGCTTTGATAAAGAGATATCAGCTGTTTGAGGAAGGTTATCGTCTTTTGTTTAAAACAATGAGACCCGAGGTAGGTGTAGAATTCACAGAATTCATCTCAAAAGCACGAATTACACTTTCACGATGGATTGAATTATCCAAAACAGAGAAAACATTTGATGGTCTTACGGATTTATTGCTAAGAGACAAGGTCATGTCTTCTGTAAATAAATCATTCCTAGAGTTCTTACATGAGCGTAAACCTAGTACATTAAAGCAAATGGAAGAATATTGTGACCAGTATGCCACGGCACACCCTGACATGATTCTTAGTAACTCTAACATTAAAGAGAGTATGCCAGTTGCTTCGGCAACAGAATATAATCAGAATTACTCACACAAATTCCAAGGAGCTAAAAATAAATTTGATAAAAAGGTTAATTGGAATAAGTATCAAAACCAAGATAACCACTCAAATCAGAGTTCTTCTTTGAAGAACTGGAATCGGGCTGATAGTCCTCGACACGCGAGGGGTACCCATAATTTTAGACATTCTCGAAAGGGGAGTAGCTATAGGAACTACCCAAGTTCTTCATGGAGAGAAAAGAACCAATATTACAGGGATACTCAGTATAATGAGCGTGATGATTATGATCATGAATATTATGATTCAAACCCAAATAGGGGTTATAACAGAGGAAATAATAATTATAGAGACAATCATAACCGAGGTAGATCACAACACAAAAGACATGGTAAATCGTATTACCAGGCTAACTCTGCACAACAGGAGTTCCACGACACCGATAATCAGAATAATGATAAAAAAGACTCCAATAGTGTAGCAAATTCCGCTTTCGATTTTGCTAGAGCATCTCAGTGTTCGCAATGCAAAACATTATTCGATCCAACCACAGTTTCTACTTTAAGCTGCGGTCACCCGCTTCCCGCGCTCCATGCGTCAATCGCGCATAATGGAAGGGGTGCTCTTGTCTTTAATAGGGGCCTAATAGATGGTCGAGCCTGGTTCTGTTTCGGTAACAATAGCTTGTTTTACGATAGTGAATTGTTAACTCACTGATCAACCCTCCGATCCAACCGACCGATTCAAGGGTTTCGAGGTCAGTTATAGGAAAATATCTACACCACTAGATACTCTGGTGTATCTCTTATTCTATAATTTAACATAACATGGTGATATCCATCGAAATATACACATTCCATACTAGAATTGCTTTGGCAGCTAGCGCCTTCAATAGATTATCTAACATTTGGAAATTACGATCATTGAATATACATACCAAGCTTCGTCTGTTTAATTCAAATGTTATCTCAGTGTTAACATACGGCTGTGAGAGTTGGAAAATAACAAAATCATTGGAGAACAAGCTGAATACATTCGAGAACAAATGTCTTAGAAAACTCATGAACATCAGTTGGAAAGAATTCAAGACTAATCGACAAATAAGAGAAGACTCTAGGCAGAAATATGTCTCCGACTATATAAGGAAAAGACGATGGTCATATATCGGTCATGTCCTACGAATGCAAAACAACAGAATACCACTACAGGCGCTCACTTGGGTTCCTGAGGGTAAGCGGAAAAAAGGAAGACCAAAAGAAACACTCAGAAGAACAATAATAAGAGAAGGAAGAACGTTGGGCCTAAATAATGTGCAAGAGCTAAGAGGAGTGGCGTCACAACGAACAACCTGGAGAGCACTGGTTTCTGCCTTATGCGCCGTGTTTGGCGCTTAAAGAATTTATTATTATTATTATTATTATTAATAGATGGTACTCCGGTATCAATTCTTTTCGATTCGGGGTGCACTACCATCGGAGTGAGGCAATCACTCGTAAATCCTTCTCGAGCTACAGGCAATATAGTCAAATGTGTAACATTTGGTGGCACATTGGAGAAGTACTCCACTGCCATTATCAATATTGCTACGCCTTTCTTTACAGGAGAGGTGCAAGCATGTCTCTTGCCGAATCCGATCGCTGATCTTATCATCGGTCGCATTCATGGAGTGAAAGAATGCACTCCACAGCAAATTTCTAATTGGGAAAATGTTAATATGCAATCTGCTAATGCAGTAATCACTAGGGCTCAAGCTCTTAATATGCCACAATCTTCACATTCTGAAGATAATGATGCGCAGATCCAAGATGATCCCTTGGAGATTTCCCATGATTCCTTTATCAAACAGCAGGAAGATGATCCTACTCTAAAGAAATTCTTTACTCTGGCAACAAAAGGTGATCCGAATAAGGATACAAATCGTAAATCTTGGATTACGATGAGGAATGGCGTACTTGTACGTATGGTACAAGACTCCGCTAAGTCCATTCATTCTCAAATCCTTGTGCCTAAAAATATGAGAGTTAAAATCTTACAGCACGCTCATGATTCGCAGTGTGCTGGACATATGGGTTTTTCCCGTACTAAAGCTAGAGTTCTTCAATCTTTCTTTTGGCCTGCTGTAAATAAGGACATACGAATCTATTGTCGATCTTGTAAAGTATGTCAAGAGATTAAATCCAGAGGTCCACGCCATGATGCACCTATTCAGGCTGCAGGCATTCCCATTCGGCCATTTCAAAAAATGGCGATAGACATCATTGGTCCATTTAAGATAAAGTCTGCTAGAGGACACCAATTTATTTTGACGTGTGTTGATATGTGCAAACGTTGGCCGGAGGCTGTTCCTCTAAAGAGCATAACTACTGCTGATGTCGCAGATGCTCTTTGGTTAATATTTTCTCGTCTGGGGTTTCCAGCAGAAATATTATCCGACCATGGTACCCAACTCATATCGGATACCATGTCTCAAGTAATGTCGACTCTTAAGATAGAGAGATCGCTGAGTAGTATTTATCATCCTATGTCCAATGGGATGGTGGAACGTTTGAATAGAACTCTGAAAAACCTACTAGGTAAGATAACAGAAGATCATCCTCAGGATTGGGATAGGGTTTTACCCGCGGCTCTCTTTGCATATAGAGAGGTCGCCAACGAACATACAGGATTTTCTCCCTTTGAACTTGTCCTTGGCGCGAAACCGCGAGGTCCTATGTCCTTACTTCATGATCTTATAACTGCTGATAATATTGTCGATGACACAAAATCCTCTTATGAATATGTCATCGCACTTAGACACAAGGTTATTGAAGCATGCAAATTGGTAACTGCTTCTTCTGAATTTGCGAAACAGAAGGCAAGGGAATTTGCCAATAAAAAGAGATGCTTGCGACAACTTTGTCCAGGTGACAAAGCATTTGTCTTGCTACCTTGTAGGGAAAATAGACTTCTTATTTCTTGGAAAGGTCCGTACGATATAATATCAAAAGTTTCCGATGTTGACTATATCGTCGATATTGACGGGAAGCGTAAAACCTTCCACATCAACATGCTCACGGAATTCCATGAACGTCCTGATTATTTACAACCTGTTTTCCAGGCAACGGACGATTTTCCAGTCCAACATGGACAGTACTCATCTCTGTCAGTAATACAGGATGAGGAAACGAGTTTCTCGGATGTAAATTTACCTTTTCCAATGATTCCTCTTCACTCTAATGAATCATGGAAAGATGTTGCAATTTCTCCAGAATTATCTCCAGGAGAGCAGAAACAAGTTTCTACTATGTTAGAACAATTTCAGGATGTCCTTACTGACATTCCTGGTCAAACTGATGTCATTCAACATGACATTATTCTTACTGACCATAGTCCTATAAGAGTCAGACCGTATCCTATCCCGATACATTTTCAAGCACAGGTAGAGAAAGAGTTAGATGAGATGATAGAGTTAAAAATTATTGAACCATCCACATCAGCATATTCTTCGCCGATGGTTATTGTACGAAAAAAAGACAATAACATACGTCTTTGCGTGGATTATCGCAAATTGAATCAAGTGACTAAATTTGATGCTGAACCTATGCCTTTACTAGAAGAGCTACTTACGAGACTATCGAATTCTCATTTCTTTACTAAACTCGATTTGTCTAAGGGATATTGGCAAGTTCCACTATCCGAACACGCCAAACCGTTTACTGCTTTTTCGACGCCTAGGGGTCTATTCCAATGGAATTTCATGCCTTTCGGTCTTATGAACGCCCCTGCAACATTTGTACGCATGATGCGTCGAATCCTATCTCATCGCTCAGATGTCATTGCGTATCTTGATGACATCTGTTTTTTCAGTGATACTTGGAACGATCACTATAATGGGATAAATGAACTATTGTCTATCTTACGCGAGCATAACCTGACAGCGAAACCATCGAAAGCATGTATTGGTTTTAGCGAAATATCTTTCTTAGGACACCGTGTTGGTCATGGGTTCCTAAAAACAGAAGACCATAATACAAGTAAGATACTTAACATTTCTATTCCTAAGACTAAAAAGCAAGTGCGAAGTCTCTTAGGTCTAATACAATTTTATGGACGATTCATCCGAATCTGTCCTCCATTATGTCACCTCTTTCTTCCTTGCTAAAGAAAGGGTCTCCTAATGTAGTCCATTGGACTCAAGAATGTCAATCCTCTTTGGATAAGGTTAAAACTATGTTTTCTACTTCACCTATCCTAGTATTGCCTTCTAAGGATAAGACATTTATTCTTCGTAGTGACGCTTCATCCACCGGGATTGGAGCAGCACTAATGCAAGAGTACTCTGGAACTCTGCATCCTGTGATGTATATTTCTCGGAAATTAAATGCCGCAGAGAAGAATTACTCGGTCCTAGACCGTGAATTATTGGCTATGGTTTGGTCAATCCTTAAACTGCAAAGATTTCTTCTGGGCGCGCATTTCATTGTGGAAACTGACCAGAAAGCTCTTACGGCTATTCAGAGTAAAAATCTGAAGAGCGCGAGATCAACGCGATACGCGATTGCTCTACAGCCATTTCATTTTTCGGTGCGAGCTATCCGTGGGTCAGAAAATGTGATGGCAGATATTTTGTCTAGATGCCCACATGATTCATAACTGTTATACAACTTTGATACAGTTGTTTCTATGTTGAAATGTGTACACATATGTAATATATCATATATTGATTGTAAACACTACTTAGCGGTTCATTGATATTTATTCACCGCTGATCTTTCAAGGTTTTTTCGTCTTTGATGATCATGATGTTAAGATATCTTAGATGAAATTTATGTATAAACTAATGTACAAATTGTGTCATTGCTAATATTGTAGTATGCGTTGGTGACACCTCTCTGGAAATATTTATTTATGATTATTAGAGAA